>PVJA010010874.1:0-56218 GCA_004027025.1 Myocastor coypus
TTTTTTTTTTTTTTTTTCTTTTTCTTGCTGGGTGGTCAAGGGCAAGTCGAAGCAAGACCTGTATAACAAAACATTCATGTTTTTTGTATCTTCAAGGGTCAAATCCCCTCAGGATTAAGTTTGGGACCATAGACAGTACTTTGTAGAACTGTTGTTAGTGTTAGCATTCAGGACGAGTCACGGCCATTGCTTGGCCAGTTTGCTTTCTGTGAAAGCCGGAGAGAATGTTTTTCTCTGGGTGACTCTCCTTAGACGCACTATAGTTCATTCATCCCTTTCCTCTGAGGTCCCATAATCTCCTTGACCAGAAAATTTGGGACACCTCTGAGTTATAGGATATTACAGCACAGGTTCTCTTATATCCTAGGTCTTTATTGAGCTTGGAGGGCTAGGGCCAAAATATTGGCTATCCTTATAGCCCTTGTTTTTCTCCAATTTTTGGTCTGTTAACTTACATTCTTAACCCTCCAGCAGAAAAGCTTTGTGTTACTATTACTCTATAACATAGGTACTTGAACTTATCATCACTGGCTTTCTGACTATCAAATATCTTTGACTTAGCTTGGAAATGATATTTTCTGACCATCATTGATATTCTAATAACTTTCCATTCAAGGTGATATAAGCAGCTACACAATTTTAGCACAGATATTTGGAAATTCAAGGAAATACAAAATTGTAGCCTGTCAAGACTATGGTATTTGGCCCAGTCTCTTATTTTCAAGTACTACTCTTGAGAGAGAGAATGACAATAACTTAGTTTACACCAGGAGCAGTACATATCAAAAAGACAAGAGTGACATGTATTCCAAACATAGTTTTAGCGTTACATTGTGCTATAATCACTATGCTGAACCTTTTGAAGGTTCTTGAGACCAATATCTGATTCATCCAGTGTACATAAGCATATGGTTTTGCTATTGATATGTTTTCTACTTTATCTGCTTCCAGTCACTTCATTGTTTAATCCATAACACATTCCGCTGTGTTATGCCCTTAAGTTCTAGTTTTCTTCTTTAAAGTTCTTATATTAGGGAGACTATACGATATTTGCACATATAGGTCTGGTTTATTTCACTAATGAGTATATGTTCAATATACATCCATTTATATATGAAGTCTTCAAACTTATCATTCTTTATGGATGAGTAGTATTCCATTGTATAAACATACCACATTTTTTTAACCATTCTTCAAATGATGGGCATTTTGGTTGTTTCCAAGATTTGGCTATTACAAATTGGGCTGATATAAACATAGGTGCACAGATATCGCTATGGTATGATGTTTTCAGTTCTTCAGGGAAAATTGCCAGTAGGGGGATAGCTGCATTGAATGGAACTTCCAATTCTAGTTTTGTAAGGATCCTCCACACTGCTTTCTTTTTTTTTTTTGTCTTTTTGAGACAGGGTCTCGTTGTGCAGTTCAGGCTGGCCTTGAGCTCACTTTTGTAGCCCAGGCTGGTCTCGAACTCGCACTGATCCTCCTGCCTCAGCCTCCCGAGTGCTGGGATTACAGGCGTGCGCCACCACGCCCGGCTACTGCTTTCAATAATGGTTGCACCAATCTGCATTCCCGCCAGCAGTGGAGAAGGAACCAAAAAAGACCCAGAATTGCAAAGACAATTCTCAGCAATAAAGGTATGGCAGGAGGCATTACAATTCCTGACCTAAAGTTATACTACAAAGCTACAGTAATAAAATCAGCATGGTATTGGCAAAAGAATAGACCTGAAGATCAATGGAATAGACTAGAGTATGCAGAAGCAAATACAAACACACTCAGCCACCTTATTTTTGACAAAGGGGCCAAACATGTGTACTGGAAGAAAGATAGTCTCTTTAACAAATGGTGCTGGAAAAATTGGCTCTCTACATGCCGAAAACTAAAACTTGACCCTAGTCTATCACCATGCACAAAAATAAAGTCGAAATGGATTAAAGATCTAAATATTGAAAGTGAAACATTAAATCTCCTGGAAGAGAAAGTGGGAGGAAATCTTGAAGACATGAGTAGGCAAAAAGTTCATAGAAAGAAATCAAATTGCATGTTTAACACTTGAAAGCATCAACAATTGGAGCCAGGCATGGTGGCGCACGCCTGTAATCCCAGCACTCCGGAGGTTGGGGCAGGAGGATTGGTGCGAGTTCGAGACCAGCCTGGGCTACAAAAGTGAGCTCAAGGCCAGCCTGAACTGCACAGCAAGACCCTGTCTCAAAAAGACAAAAAAAAAAAAAAAAAAAAAAAAAAAAAAAAAAAAAAAAAAAAATTGGAAACCTCCTCCGGCTAAGAAGTTTCTGCATGTCAAAGGAAATCCCTAACAAAGTGAAAAGACAACCCACAAATTTAGAAAATATTTTAACTAACAAGTACTCAGACATAGCCCTTCTATCTAGAATCTACAAAGAACTAAAAACCATTAGGTTCTCAAAATTCAAAGATCCAATCCAGAAATGGGCATCTGAGATGAACACTTACTTCTCACAGAAAGAAATGCAGCCAGCCTACAAATACATGAAGAAATGCTCCACATCTCTAGCTATTCGTGAAATGCAAATAAAAACAACAGTTAGATACCATCTCACCCCAGTAAGAATGGCTATCATAAAGAAATGAACCAGCAACAAATGCTGGAGAGGCTGTGGGGAAAAAGAATCAAACTTTAAAAAGCTTCAGTGCTCTCTGTCTTATGGCTATGTCTGTCCATGTCTTCCCACTTGAGCAAGTCCTTCCCACTGTTCATGGCTTTACAGATTTCCTGTTTTTGTACTTTCCTTAGGTCTCTGCTACAGGTTTGGCTTTGCTTCCATAATTTCACATACTGCCTATTTAGGACTGAACTGCCTGGCATCAGAGGCCTTCTAAAATCTAGGTAAAAACCATCTTGACCTCTGAATTATTGTATTTGGCAAACCTCTAGGTCAACACTGCATACGTGTTACCGTGTTCTGCTGTCACCCTGAGCTATGGCTGGACCCCTAGTGTCATGGAAACAGAAGGTTTGGAATGCATGAATGGCTGGACTCTGAAAATATTTTTTTTAAATTGGCTCCTAATTAGTTGGGTTATTTTATGCTCTTTTCAAATGAAAATTTGATACCTTTGCACAGCCTGTGAAGGGAAGGGTCTTGCTGATTTTTACATGTCTTTTCAATTATTTTAATTCAAATTATTTAACTTAGTTTTCACATTAATCTTTTTAATAACCACTTTCAGGCCAAAGTTCTACAGGGCCCAAATATGTACGAATTTCTTTTCTAGTTACCAGCAACATTAGTTAATCGTTATCCTGAGCCAACTCTCCAACAGATAGTATTTCATTCAATTGTTGTCCTGAAAAAATTGATGAAGCTGTCACTTTTATGTTTCTTGCAGTATTATCTTATAAAAATAACAAAAATTACATAATCTTTGGTCATCCTGTATTTAAATAATTGGACTGATCAAATTATTGGCTAAATTATTTAACTTGGATTACCTCCCCTTCTTCTCAACAGATCTTAAATAAAAAACCAGCAGAACCCATCCAATAGCCTACACATTTGATAGCACCAAAAGTTTTTCTACAATGTTGATTAACATTAATCTATCCTTAATTTCAGAGTCCTGTAAAACATCAATACATGAACAAAATATGGTAAAATATTCTGCCAGTGCATGATATACAGATCTCTAGCCAGCTGCCAAAGGTCTGTTTCTTCATAATTGAACTGGCTGTTGCAGTTTGGATTTCAAATAGCATTCTTGAACAATAGCTTTGACTACTAGCAATATCTTGGTTTTACAGCATCCTAAGGCTTCTCTAGCCAGCACCTCCAAAACAGTACAAATCCCTCCAAATGAACTGTTTCCTAAGAAATCTGATTCATATTTTAAGGTACATGCATAATAATAACCCCACTGTTGGTATCAAAATATCTTGCCACTTAAGGGAGTACAGGTTTATTTTAACTCACAATTTAGAAGTTTCGAACTGTGTTCAGCATATTTAAACAATGAAAGAGCATTGTAACAGGGTCTGTGTGAAAAATAAAACTGCACAAGTGAGTGTGCACAGGCAGAAAAGATTGAAGCCTGGGTATGGGAGTTTAGCAGGGATACATTTTTCCAAATGATGCCCTCAGCAAACTGCCTCCCATGTATGAGCCCAGTCTCCTAAGAGCAAATCAACTATAGTAAATGTGTGGTTCAATAGCATCTTAAAATCCTATTTTATTACTGCAAAAGATTCTTCAGAGACATCTAGACATAAGCCATAATAGTTTGTGCTGCATCTTAGATCCCTATAGAATTTATTATTTACATATCAAAATTTATCGTGGAATATTTGAATTTCTTATGAAATAAGAGGCTGTATGAAAATGATAATTTCATTTCTTCCTTTTGGCAATTTGATATCTTTTCTTTTTATTTTTCTTTTGTTTTTTTTTTCCTTTCCTGACTACCCTGGAGAGAACTTTTATCACTGTGTTAAGTAGAAGTGATATGTTTGAGTGTTCTTCTTTTGTTCATAATCTTAAGTTTCTAACTTAACTATTGAATATTATATATGTGGGCTACTAATCTGTAGTTAGTATTATATTGAAGAATATTCAGAAAAATTGTAGGGCCAGTAAATTAGCACAGCAGCATAAATGCCGCCTGGCAAGTAGAACGTTAAGAGTGCTATGCCTGGTATTGAAAGAAAAAAAAAAAGAAAAAAAGTTTTTAAAAAGAGAGAAAACAATTGTTAAACATTTAAAATGCATTTTGAACCTACTGAGATGATCATATGATATTTTTCCTTTAATTTGTTGATAAGATATATTTATAATACTGCATAAAGAATAAAATTTACTTTTCTGCTATTGACTGTTGTTTGCAAAACAACAAAAAATTTAAAACAAAAATATCTGACTTTATAAGTCTTGAACTAATTCAGATAAAGTATCATAATATTTGTTTGAGGTGGTAATTATCTTAAAGCATTGGGGTTATTAATATAATAACTGATAATAAAAGATGCAATCTGAAGTTTCGATCAGCTATCTGTACTAATTATTAAGTCAAATGATCATATGACCACTGAATTATAGGGGTGAAACTTGCGGATGAATGAGATGTTTAGAAACTTGGTATTCACATTGCTAGTGCACTCTCAAGTGAAAGTTGCAATGTGATATTAGAGTTGCAGTGAATGGGGAAGCATAAAGAAAAATACACATTTGTAAAATAAAACATTCAGGGCTGGGAAAAAGGTCAGTGGGAAGTACACGATCTTGAGTTCGATCCCTGGAACCACCAAAAATAAATAAATAAATAAATAAAAGAAGCATGCCATCTCACTGCCAGGAAAAAGAAATCCACAGGCCAGAGTTTTTCTAATACTATTATTTCTGTAACTATCATAGGTCTCCAAAATTACCAATCAAATTTCTTTACTGCCCATACATAGAAGCTTCTTTTATCAGTATGTGATTTTGTTCATTTGAATGTAATCATTCCTTATGTAATCTGACCACATTAAATATTTTTCTTTAGAAGGAACTAAATGTGACATTACTCATAGAGGCATCTGTAGGTGGATTTGTTATATATCTGGGTCTCCAAATTCCTTTGTATGTATTTCTAATACAGTTTATTAAGACTACGTATTATACCTCATGATTATATATATATATATATATATATATATATATATAGAGAGAGAGAGAGAGAGAGAGAGGCTTCATCCTTTGAGAATATAGTTCGTCTTAGTCATCTGCTGTATGCTTTCATTGTAGAACTGAAATATGTGTTATGAAAAATCAAACACCATGAAATATTGCTTCCCAACTCAAATAAAAAACAATAGAATGCATTCTCAATGAAATAACTTATTTATACTGTTACATATTCTCAGATTTATAGACTACTTCTAAATTTGATTTAACCAGTATGAGTATGATATATTGAGGAAACAAATATATATTTTTATCTTTTAGAAAGTTAGAAGCCAAAGTGTAAAAAAAATTAGATTAAAAAAGAACAGGATAAGATTAACACAGTATGAAGAAACAAAGACGTATGTGTGTGTGTGTGTGTGTGTGTGTGTGTGTGTGTGTGTGATAGAAATAAGCAAATCTGACAAAGAGAACAAAGACAAAATTATGCATCAGGAGGCTAGGGAGATAGCTCAGTAGAATAGGCACTTTCCTGGCAAGCTCAAGGGCCTGAGTTCAATCCCCTGTTCTGGAAAATAAAATGCCCAAGAGGAAATTTTTAGGTGAGGACTGAGATTGTTTTACAAGATGTGGTAGATTTGAGATAAGCAAATGATGGTAGGTAAAGGAAAAAAATACAACACTTCTTAACATTTGTGTATTTTGCAATTTCTTTTCTCTTTCTTTCTTTCTTTCTTTCTTTCTTTCTTTCTTTCTTTCTTTCTTTCTTTCTTTCTTTCTTTCTTTCTTTCTTCTTTCTCTCTTTCTTTCTGAAACTAGGAAGCAGGACCTTTCACTTGCCAATGAGGCACTATGCAACTGAGTTACATCCCTGGCCCTGCAATTTTTTGTCTATGCAAAATCGGTGGTAGGCCAGGCACGGCTACATCTACAACTGAAGAACTTATAGGTTGGATATTAGACTGCCTTCCAGTTTTGCCTAAATGTTTCCTATTCTTCAGAAAATAAAAGCTCTATGTGGGCTTTACCTGAAAACTTTGAATGAAGAACAAATTCATCCAACAGAATAAGAAACCAGTACACACTTTTGACTTGCATCTGCCTGTAATTTTCTGAATTACAATTTTACTAAATCTTTATTTTTTGTTTGTTATTGATTTGCTTATAAATAACTTTGCTTTTCATTCCCAATTTCACTTTCAGTGTTTCCTACTAATTCATATTTCAACATAACTACATGCATTATAATTTATAATTACATGTGTAAGTGTAAGATATCTGTAATTGCTTCTAAGAGAAACACGAATACAGACAGTTGATTACTACTGGTAAAATTTGTGTGAAATCCATCTGTAGTTGAACTTTTATCTACTAGACACCCAAAAATTGACAGTTTCATATTTTAATTTCATTTTCTACTTACGTATGTTTAACAATTACAATAATGTATGTCAATATTTTATGTGGTTATACGTATTTTTTTTTCAATCTCTCTTTAATTTAGATAAAATCTCTCAATTTTAAAAGAGTAATAATGAAACAATGATGTGTTTTGCTGCATAAAATTTATGGAGAAAGTTCTTTATGAATATTCATTTTTAATGCAAAACACATTTGATATGTATTTTTAATATGAGATGATGTTCTATTTCAACTGTGACAATTTAGTGGGAGGAAATAAGGATTTTATTCTTTTTATTTATTCATTTATTTTGTTAGAATAAAGTGCAGAGCCGGGCGTGCTGGCTCACGCCTGTAATCCCAGCACTCGGGAGGCTGAGGCAGGAGGATTGGTGCGAGTTTGAGACCAGCCTGGGCTATAAAAGTGAGCTCAAGGCCAGCCTCAACTACATAGTGAGACCCTGTCTCAAAAAGAGACAAAAAAAAAAAAAAGAATAAAGTGCAGAATTCTAATTGTTTCAACTCCACAAGTAAATTTTGTTCTAGTCCCTGACTACTTTTATTTCTACTGTGCTTTCCGTGTATCTTAGTTGCCAGCCAAGTTGCTGTTGTGTAGTTTGGTGCTATAACTTCTTAGACTATTGCTGTTAAGATTCCTCCCTTTAAGTTTCCGCTTGCTTCCCAAGTCTGAGTTCTATCTCTAGCACATTTTGCTGATGATGGTCTTGCTTTCCTACCTGCAATTCATCATCTGTAAGCTGTGAAGACGGGGCAGGCCTCTGTTTGATGGCCAGAAAGTCATAATTCTTAACTACAGTATAGTTTGGTTTTTTTTTCAAATAAACTTTTTGTTTTTGTTTGCGTTGAAGTACTTTCTGAAATGTTTTAGTCATCCTGATTTAAACTTTATCCAGCATTTTATTGTTATCTGTGAGACTTCTACTGACAGTTGACCCTCACCTTTATAAGAACACTTAGCACGGAATTGTAGGCATCATATCTGTACTGGTTGATGCATTGTATCAACTTGAGAAGTTCAGATGTTTAAGTGACTCAGAACAGAGCCATGATTGTTGGTTTGTAAACATCCTCAACTTGTACAAGAGGAGGACATGGACATTGCATGCTTTCTACACCACCAGCCCCAGGAAAGCTTGTTTATAATATAAGGAAGAGAGAGAGGATTGCTAGAAGCCACATTTGTTACCCTTTCCTTTGCTCTTTGCTGTTTTCTGTTGCCGTGAAGTGCTGTTCTCTTGCCATATGCCATTCTGCCTGGGAGCCTGCTGAGTACAATCCGAAATCTCCACAAACTGTGAGCTTTAAATAAGCCTTTCCTTTTTTGAGTTTGAGTGTTGACATTTTGTCCCAGCAATAAGCAAAAAGTAACTGAGATAATAGCACTTCAAAGCTAAATATTTAAGTAGCTACAAAAATAAGATTGTCTTACGTGTTCCTAATGTTATCACACTTAAAAAGCTTGAAAATGAATCATTTTTGATACCTTGCTAACTTTATTTTTTTCAAATTTTTATTAATTTCTTAATAAATAAAAGGACTTCATTTTTTTATCCTGCAAGTATTTATTGAGGTCATCCAATATGTCAGTGACTGTTCACAAATTTTTAGACAAATAATTGAGCACACCCTCAATAAATTCACAAGCTCTTGACAACTGCATTACAGATTGATGTGGTCCATGGCTTTGCTAATCCATCCGAAAGCATAAGTTGAAAAGAAAATAGATTGATTCTATCCTGGGCTACCTGTGCGAATGAAAAACACAGAAATTTCCCCTTAAAACTTTCTGCTCACAGTTGCAAGTGTAATATCAGAGAAATCTTCAGTAAAATGTCTCACGAAGTTATAGTAAAATTTACTTGTAACTTATTTCTTGAGAAAACATTATCACAAAACATTCAATTTATTATTAAAATGTTTATAAATTATTCATCATTTAATATATTCCATTCTATTTTTAATCTTCTTTCATGTAAAATTAGTTGCAAGTACCAGTTACGATGTTTTTAACAAGATACAAGATATTTTGGAAATTCAACCAAAGTGAAACATACCAATTGTACAAACAGTTTTAGAGTCAATAAAATCAACAATTGAACAATAGGGAAATGGGAAGCTGTTATCAAACCTATCAATAAATTATTAACATAATAATTGATAGTACTTACAAAGACTTTTTAATATAATTTTTTACCATCCTTTTCCCTGATATTTTCTGAAGTTACTAGTTAGTTATTCACATTAACTAGGTTATGAGAAAGGTTTTCATCATATCAGAAACTGATGTATACTTAAGTGTTCTTGAGACTTTCTACACATAACACATAAAATATTGTTTCTATACTAAGTAGTATTTTATTTGTGCTACAAAATGCATTTAGTTTTAATATCCATAAATGCATTATATACATATAGATAGATGAGTATATAGATAAACATTTCTACTTAAAATTATAAGAAATGCCAAAATTAAATTGCATAAACCTAAATATCTTTGATTGTTTGGTGTTTGAGACAGGTTGTCACTACATAGTTCAAGCTGTCCTCAAACATGCCGCAATCCTCTTGCTCAGTTTACCCAGTGCTGGAATTAGAGTTCTATGCCAGTAAGTCCAGTGCTAAAAAAGATTTTTAATGTTCCCTTCCAGAACTGAGCCACTGACAATCTTTCTCATTTAACATTTGAAAACTTATTTTTTTCATTTGTTGCCGCCCGAAGTTTAAATGATAAAAAAGTTCTAGTAGAAGTTATTTTGAAGTGAAATAAATTGAATTTAAAAGAAATAAGTAATGAACAATCTCTTAACCTAAAATTTAGTATATACACATGACTTTTTACATGCCTAGTATAAACCATATTCTGATTCTACTTTTTTATAATCTATTAATTATAATTTCTTACAATTCACTATAATTCTATTTTATTGCTTTTTAATTTAAAAATGAAATATCAGCACAGTACAATCGATATACAGTTTATATCAAGGAGAAATATCTATATAATTTATTTTTCTTGATAAAAAAATGTTTCTTCTCCAATTTTTAAGATTGAAATACCAAGCAGAAAACTCTCATGTGCTTCCTGCATGAAAAAAAAAAAAAAAAATGACAAAAAAAGCACCACTTGGCCTTTGGACCTTATGATCCTTGACCTCATAGTTTCATGTAGTTTCAATAGCTCTGTCTGCCAAACTGAAGATAGAAAACCAATTCTACCTCCTACTGTGTCTGCTCAGGACTGCATCCCTGAATTTTCCAAAAGACACCTTCTCAAAAACAGCATGAAGCAAACTGCTTTCTAATACAGGAAAAACAGCCCCGGTTGTTGCCTCTCAAGATCACTTGATGGTGCACCTTGCAGTCTGGAAAGTCTACTTCATTACGAATGTGTTTGCCACATAGAACTGAAAATCTGATTTCTGTGTCTGTGGTTGTGTCTGTGTCAGTCTCTGTTTCTGTGTAAACCTCTCTCCTACCCACAGAAGCACAATCACCAAATGTAGTAATTTACTATAGCATCACCTATAACACTGAGTTTTAAATGTTTATCTATCTATCTATCTATCTATCTATCTATCTATCTATCTATATCTATCTATCTCTCTACAAATTTAAGACAAGGTCTACAGGGTGTACAGGATCTCACTATGTAAATCAGACACGAAGTGATTCTTTTGTTTTCGGGCTCTCAAGTGCTGTGATTACAGGTCTGCACCACCACACCCAGTCTCAGTGGCCTTCTCAGTGTGCCCCAGAGGTGGGACTTGAAGGTGGATATATTAAAACATGACCTTAAGCCACCTTTCTCTCCTGATCTCTGCTTCCATACTGTAATGTGGACACGACTGGATTTAGAGACCATAAATTCATTCACCACATGACTCACTCTTCTGCACCTTGAAATATGCTGTCTTTAGTGCCAACACTACTGAAATGCGGGTCTCCACTCAGCTTTGCTGTTGCTTCTTCCTTGAGCCCATCTGCACCTGCATTGCTTTTCATTACACTCATTCATCTAGAATTATTTGATACCACTGACATGTTTGACTGATGGATATTTCTGCAAGTCTTCTAAGGCATGGTTTGCCAGCTGTCAGTAATAAATTCAGTTTTAAAGAAGAAGATATATACATATGATTAGAAAAATCATGTCTGTATCCTCTACTCTGAATAACTACTACAAGGACAACAGTATGCATGGCAGTAATTATTGGAGATGTACTACTAGCGTGTTTAGAAACTGTCTCATTGTTATTTCTTATTAAAAGTAATAAAAAATTGAAGACGAAAAAGAAAAGGATGGCACCATACTCACTATCAAAAGTTTTCAAGTCATCTAAGTAACCTCAAGACTCATATTTAAAAATTTTCATTAATAAAAATAGGAAAGAATATAAACTGACTTATGAAGATCAAATGCTTTAATTAAGAAAATCTCTTAGCCAGGCGTGGTGGCGCACGCCTGTAATCCCAGCACTCGGGAGGCAGAGGCAGGAGGATCAGTTCGAGTTCGAGACCAGCCTGGGCTACAAAAGTGAGCTCAAGGCCAGCCTCAACTGCATAGTGAGACCCTGTCTCAAAAAAAAAAAAAAAAAAAAAAAAAAAAAAAAGAAAATCTCTTAATAAATAGCATAAAGTGTTAAAATAGCTTGTTAAGAATAAATATTTTTAAAATTAAATGGCCTTTACTACTTCAAGGTAGACTACATAAATATAAAGGCAATGCAATTTTTTTAAAATGTAATTGTTTGTTACAGGATCTCACTATCCAGGTTGGACTCATAGTGATTCCCTTGTACTCAGCTTCCCCAGCACTGGGATCACAGGCAGTGTCACAACTCCAGGAATCTGTGGCCAGCTCAGCCTGCCCTGGGGGGTGGAGGCTGTGTGTTGGGGTTCGAACCACAGTCCTTCTGCTTGCCTAGGCTTGACTAAGTAGGCGCCTTAGTTCACTGAGCTATTTCACCAGCCCAAGGCAAGGGAATTATTTTAAAATAGCAGCCAAAAGGAAATATATACAGACTCCACGGATCACCTATATGAAAAGAAAACATGTATGACTGCAATATATATATATATATATATATATATATATATATATATATATATATATGACCTATATGAAAAGTGATACAGTATCACATCTGAATAAATTTAAAGTTTATCAAGCTTTTATATAGAATTTAAATTTTAAATATTATTTTCTCTTATTGTACAAAGTTACTCTAATTTCCGTTTAAAGTCCAACAAGCTGTGTTAGAATTAGATAAAGTTACCTTAAATTTTTTTTTTGTCTTTTTGAGACAGGGTCTTGCTATGCAGTTGAGGCTGGCCTTGAGCTCACTTTTGTAGCCCAGGCTGGTCTCGAACTCGCACCAATCCTCCTGCCTCAGCCTCCCAAGTGCTGGGATTACAGGCGTGAGCCACCACGCCCGGCTAGTTACCTTAAATTTATGCTTGTTATTTTAGACCCCAAACATCTGTGAAATTAACAACGAATGTCAGCTTTTCAGATATCATAGGAAGCCACACTAATCTCTTGAGAATGAGAAAATCTCATTAAATAGAAAATTTCTTTAAAGATAATCTAGTCACTTTAGAAAGGAATTAAAATGGAACATGGAAAGACAGTCTGGAGTTTAAGAATTAGTTATCAAAATGTGAAAAATAAAACCTTGCATGGAAATCTGGAAGTTGGCATTTTTACGTTGAAGGATAGCTTTTTTTGTTTGGAGGGAGGTGTACCAGGCATTGAGATCAGGACCATTCACTTGCCAGGCTATATCCCTGGCATGACACTTTTCTTTTTAAAATCATAAAATTACAATTTGTGAATACAAGTTACAATAAAAGTTAAAACTAAAGAAAATAACTTGAATGTGGACTGTAGGAAAAGAAACACACTTTCTGCAATCATTCAAAAAACTGAATGCTATCACTGAATCAATGTGGTGAACAAAAGAGGTTATTCAACATATGTGGATGTGCCCAAGGATTCTTACAAGCGATGTACAAGTCAAAAGTAAATTAATTCACATTGATTAAAATTTTAAATAAATATGCAAACTCTCCTTTTTTGGATGCATCTAAATTGTGTGTGCTAGCGGGGTGTGGTGGCGCATGCCTGTAATCCCAGCACTTGGGAGGCTGAAGTGGGAGGATCAGTGAGAGTTCGAGACCAGCCTTGGCTACAAAACTGAGCTCAAGGCCAGCCTGAACTGTACAGCATGACCGTGTCTCAAAAAGACAAAAAAAAAAAAAAAAAAAAAAATAAATAAATAAATAAATAAATTGTGCGTGCCACTAGTGGCTATTAAAATATCCAACCCTTCTCTAAAGTACATATGAAAGCAGTAAACTTTTAAAATGCTATGTAGAATAATTCAACTCTAAAGCAGCTACGCCATTTGAGTAAAGAAAATGTGAATTCCAAAGACGCACATGGCAAGGTATTTCTGAAATTATTTATCCTGGAAGACAAAAACAGAGAACAGTTTAAGACTGACCAATGTTACTGAGATAAATCCAGAAAGTGAATTATTACACACTTACATATGAAAATAAAATGAGTGGTCCAAAGAAAAGCATAACTAATACTACTGTTGCATGAGTGAAGAACACATTAAATTTTGCCTTGACACTGTCATGGGGACATAGTCCTCAAAAGGATTGAGTTAGTTCTCTTGAATCCTTAGTTCATTTTGAATAAAGGAGCATTTTTCCTGAAGTCTATTAGTATGCGTTTGCAGTATATGAAATTTGCATTTCCCTTAGGGAGTCAGTACCTGTACTTCACATGTCTTGATTCTTTTTCTCCTCTCAATCTCTCCATCACTAGCTCCCTTTCCCTATTTTCTCAATTTTTTTTTTTTTTTTTTTTTTTTTTTTTTTGCGGGACCGGGGTTCAAACTCACGACCTTGCACTTGCCAGGCAGGCACTTGTGCCTCGGAGCTATCTCCTCAGCGCCCCCCCCCGTTTATTTTCTCGATTCTTGTTGCTCTTTTTACTTAATATTTGCAATGTGTAATGCTTACATTCACTACAGGAAGTTTGTACACGTGGATGAATGTTTATATCTAGTTGTCCCCTCAAAGCCTCATGCAATCATGAGATGGAGACTTCTAGAGTTTGAGACTCAACTCATGATCCACTGGGAATATGTGTTTTAGTACTGATGGGATTATGAGTCTGAGTATGGCTGGGATTATGGGTCTGAGTACAGCTGGGATTATGGATGTGGCCTAAGATGGATGGGCTGAGGTAGAGAGCCTGAACGTAATATAAAGATAAACAGAGAGACTGAGTAATGCTGTTGCTCTCTGCTCCCTTGGTTGGTTGCCTCTGTTACCATTTTGTTCCTGTTCAGATGCCATGAACTGCTGGCTTCTGTAGTGTGCCTCTCTGCCTTGGTTCCAGCTGAGTATGTACTAAAACCTCCAGTAACTGAGCTAAATAAACCTTTCCTTCCTTGATTTTGGGTATTGGGCATTTGTTCCAGCAACAAGAGAAAAGTAACTAAGACAGAATTTGGTACCAAGAGTGGGTTCATTGCTGTGGCTATACCTGACAATATGGATCACAGGCTTGTGGGAATGGCTTACAGGAAGAGTTAGGAAAGATTTAAAGATGCCATCTACAAGCAAAGCACTGGGAAAGCTTTGGCTGTTCTGTAGGGGAGATTCTGGTTAGAGCTCAGATCAGAAGACTGGCTTGAAGTCTAATTATGAAAAATGACTTATGAACAGAGATAGCAAATATTTGGAGAGGTCATCTACTTGCGAAGAGTTGGAAAAGTTTTGGCTGTTCTGTAGAGGAGATTCTGGTCAGAACTCAGAGCAGAAGACTGACAGAAGCCCTGACTGTAAAGATCACGTTGAGGAGATTTCTGCTGGAAAATAGAATAGCATTGATCATTGAACTCCAGAGGATTTGTGATATCGATTGGCTGAAAGTCTCTCAGAATTTTGCTCGTGCCCCGAGTCTTTGCTTAAGAATGAGATTAAGCATAGTGGACTGATTAATCTTTCAAGAGATATTTCAAAGCAACAAATTATTGGGGCAGTGGCATAGTTGTTGGTGGTGGCTTTTAGCCAAAGTTATGTGGAAAATCAAGAGCAAAGAGCCAAGAAGGATGATTTAAAATGTGAATTTCTCCAGAAAGGAAACATCAGGAAAGTTGTGGACTACAAAGATGGAACTGAAAGGATTTCCACTGCTGGGAAGAAACCAGAGAATCAAAAGGATGGCCTGAGGGCATCACAAGAGGCAGCAAGACTCCACCCTTTGTAGCCCCAGAATTGCAAAGGAGGGAGGCTTTGCCTTGAGAAGAAAGAGATCCAAGTACCAGAATGGCAGCAGCAGTGAACCAGGTTCCAAAATGGCACTGGCATGGAGAATTTGTTCCTGAGAACCAAGGTCAGAGTGTTCATCAATCCAGGCACTCCACCCCTACAGTCAACAGAGAAGGAAGCCTGGCTACTGCCCCAGCTGGCAGGAGACCTTGACATCATCCATGTGGCATTAGTTTTAGGCACATCTAGAATGCAAGAGTTCTCAGGTTAAGAAGGCTTCTACCTTGATTTCAGAAGAAGGCCTGGGAGGCCAGTCAGTGTGACCCTGAGAGGGCAGTGTGTAAAGCTGTAAGTGAGAAGCCTATTCAGTGGAAATCCCAGAAGTTTCAAAAAGTCAGGAATGTGGATGATGCAAACAGGGAGAAAAGCTGACCTAAGAGAAAAGTCATGGAAATTAACACAGAGTGCCAGAGAAGTGGAGCTCCATGGAACTCACACCTCAGTGCAGACTGCTTTGGATGCTCCAGTTGGAACTATGGGATTTAATGTTTTGGAAGTGTGTTTGTCACCATGTTTTTTATTTCCCTGTTGTTTGCAATGTTTGTTATTGTAATGCTTACCTTATGCCTTTGAATATTGGATATGTTTCACTTTTCTGTTGTACAGGGGCTCACAATTGAGAGTTTACATTGGATCTTGGAAGAGACTTGGGACTGGGACTCTTCAGCAATGCTGAAACTCTTGGGAATTTGGCAACTCTTCCAGATGGACTAAAATGTCTTTTGCACAAAGGGATACGTATGAGACTTTGGGGGTCTAGAAGCAGAATGTTACGGCTTATGTCTAGTTGTCCTCCCAAAGCCTCATGCAATCATGAGGCGGAGACTTCTAGAGTTTGAGACTCGACTCATGATCTATGGGGATTATGTGTTTTAGTACTGTTGGGATTGTGTGTCTGAGTATGGCTGGGATTATGGGTCTGAGTACAGTTAGGATTATGGCTTAAGGTGGATAGACTGAGGCAGAGAGCCTTAATGTAATATAAAAAGAGATAGACAGACTCACACTGTGGCTCTCTGCTCCCATGGTTGGTTGCCTCTGTCACCATTTTATTGCTGTTCTGGTGTCATGAACTGCTGGCCTCTGTATTGTGCTTCTCTGCCTTGGTTCCAGCTGAGTATAGACTGAAACCTCCAGTAACTGAGCTGTTAACCTCCTCTTCTTTGACTTTGTGTGTTTGGTATTTGTCCCAGCAATGAGAGAAAAGTAACTAAGACAATCATGTATCTTAAGTGTTTCTAAATCCCATTTCCCTATCCCGTCTCCTTAAGATTGGGCTCTTGGACACTTTCTCATGGGCAGAATACCTATTTCCCTGATGCCTTTAATGAAATTTTTATTTTGTTCTTTTCTTATACCTGGAATTACTTATATACATGAAACCATACATCATTTAGTACTTGGCATATGACTTCATTTACATGTTTTTCAGGTGACTCTATTTCCTACAAGTGTTTCAAATTTGTCTTTCTTCACACCCATTCCCATTCCTTGTGCGAACTTCCTCTCACAAACATGCTCCTATCACAGTACTATTCTCTGTAAACCAATCTGTCCTGTGGGGTCCTCAAGAGAAAGGGCCATATTCTCCAGGCTTAAGCCACCCCTAAATGTGGAATACTAAGCCTCTTTTCTTTAGAAAGCACTTAGGTTTAGGTATTTTGTTATCGCAATGGGAAAAGAATGTATGTTGTGTAGGATTTTAAGTGAAAAGGTAGGGACAGAAGCTGTGAGGTCAACAGTAACTTGATCCGTGCATATGTTAAGTAAATACATCAAAATATAATGAAATAAAATTAATCAATTTCCAGTCCCACAGAACTCTTTAGAAAGATATGCTTACCTCGTACTATTATTGCTTTGGAACATCTATAGATATAAACAATAATAATAGTAATAATAATAAATACTTTAAGAAACTAAATTATGCCATAATTTTACATTGGGAGAAGAACTGCTTACTATATAACTGAAAAATATAAGTGGTCACTCTTGTATATAAGAATTCTCTTTCATGGTTCAAGGAGAATATGGGGCTACAGAGGAAAGGGAATGAGGTTACATAGTGTGCCAAAGGAGAGTCACCTAGAGAGAAGACATTCTCTCAGGCTTTCACACAGAGCAAACTGGTCAAGCAATGGTTGTGACTCATCCAGATGACTGACACTGACAACAGTTCTACAAAGCACTATACATGATTCCAAAGTAAACCTTGAGGGGATTTGACTGACCTTGAGAGATACAAAAGTTACACATTTTGCTATACAGGCCTTGCTTAAACTTGCCCTTAACCACCCAGCAGAAATGATTAACCACAAGGTATAAAATGTAAACCAAGATTAGAATGTTGAGCTATAAAAGGCTTAAGTCAGCATCTTCCAACATTGCCAGTTTTACGAGTAACCCACTGCAATTATTGAACATTGGATTATGTATACATAACTACTTTCTCTCAGTTCAGTGAGAAGAAATTTTGTTGTACCAATAATGATTTGAAAAATTATAACACCTGCATCCTGTGCTCTGTATAACTAAAAGAACAACAATATACATTATAACAAATAGTGAAATATACTACTAATGTGTTTTGAAACTGTCACATTGTTATACATTGTTATTTCCTATTAAAAGTAATAACAAAAGAGTTCTCTTTAATGATAAAAAGCATCATTATGTTTATTCATTAAAGGCATTATTTTTAAAATAATTATTGTAGATCATTTTCATATTTGAAGTTGTTATGTTTTGTGATATGGGCCATTAAACACAGGCTGTTCACATTAAGTTACATGCTGAACACTTTTTAATTTATTAATTAATTAGTTAATTTTACTTTGAGACAGAGTCTAAGTTTTCCAGTCCATGATTGAATGGATGGCCTTCCAACCTCGATTTCCAGGATTACAGGCCCGGCCACCACAGCCAGCTCTTACATTCCTTTTGACAGATGATGTTTATATTCTTTCTAGATAGAACTCAGTAGTGTTCACTCATACAAACAAGATATGATATTTACCAATTTTTTATTTGATTTGATTTTTGTAGGAGACAAGGAGGCATTTCTGTATGTTTTGGGCTCAAGATCACTGCTAGTCAACACAACAACACTGAAGAAATTATAGTGGAAATCCAGTTCTCGCTATTCTTTACCAATGGTCTTATCTACCTGTGTGTGGCTTCTCTGCTTTGTGTTTGTATCATCTGGAGAATTAACATTATTGAAACATTTTTAAAGGCATTCCACACCTTTGAAAGATGATGGTATTGATCATTGACCCCTACTATGCATGAATATGCATGGGTAGATGCTGGCAACTTTACAACATTTTCTTCATGTTCAGTGTTAATTAAATATTCAATGGTGAAACTCACTTACAATTATTTACTTTTTTCTTAAAGTTTTTAAGCAAGAAACAGCAGTAATAACATTTTTTTCAAAAGACTGAGCACTTTTCCTCCTATAACGTTTGATTAATAATGAATAGAATAATTTCTGAGCTTTGATACAGTAAAGGCCTGACTGCCAAGCAGCCATAATTGGCCTTTGTCACCTGCCAAGTTCACAGACATCAGAAATGTTGATGTTCATTTGTTTTTCACACAACTGATTTAAAAATGCTTTCCGTAGTGAAACAGAATAAAAGAAAATATACTTGCCAACAATGCTAGCGTATGTTACTTCAAAGAAGCATAGGTAGAAATTAGGGAAAAAATAAAACAAATGTTGTATAAAAACTAGTTATGAGAGGGGAGATATTCCCGTGAGAACAATCATACTTTCAGCTATCTATCAGACATGACTGACAACTCAAGTGTAGACTTGGAGGCCAGCCTGCAGGACATTATCATTTCTTAAGGTATGTGTCTATGCTTACGGAGAAGCAGTAGATATAAGGTCAAGGGAGACTTGATCTATGCCTGCCAGACATGTTGCTTTCTTGAAGGATAGTTTTAAACTCTATCCCTGAAACACTGAGGTCCTGTGAGCAAATATACAGAATAGGTATAGCTAGCATGTTTCTCTAAATTATGACGGAAACATTCGTGTTTTGAGAATTCGAATACTTTAAAAGAAAAACAGCTGCACTGAAGTATAACTGAGCTGCATATAAACATTGCATTTATATTACAGTTTGGCATTGTTGTACACACAAATACATGTGTGAAACTGCCATAGTAATCAAGTCAGTAGACAGATCCACCACCTTTAGAGTTTTCCTTTTATCCTGCTATATATTTTTTCTTTCATGCAATAAGAACACTTAACAGGATGTCTACCTTCTGCTTTTTTTACATGTATTTTAGGGAAGGGTCTACAGGATGTTGAGTGTTTCACTGTTAGATCAAACTTGTGCATCTCAATTTCAATTTCAGCGTTCCCCAGGGACAGAGCCAGCCAAAATTTGAGAAGGTCTCTTTCTTTTTCCTTTGGCTGGCTCAGGCTGCCTTAAGAGCACATCTCGCTCTCCATGTGGAGGCAGGGATAGAATTGTCATCCCCAGCACCTGACTGACTTTGCCCAATGTGTTTTAATCAACTGAGCTAACCAGAAATCCTCAAGGTAACTGGCAAGACCCTTACCTTTTTAACAGCTAAGTGCATAATATGGTACTGGTGCCATAGGCCTTTTGGTGTAAAGCAGATCTTTAGAACTATTTCATTATATATATCTGTAAATTTATGTCAATTGAACAACTTTCCAGTTCTCCTGCCCCAACCCCGTCACTTATTTTACTCTCTGCTTTTATGAGTTTGACTATTTTAGGTAATATTTTACTCCCATTTGTCCTGTTAGGACAGTGAGGGCTAATTTACATGAAACAGAGATCTGTTCTATTTTACAGTTATGGAAACTGACAAAGGCTTACTTGCTGCTTACCCACAGGAAATACTAGGAAAAAAAAACATGCAAGAGCTAAAGTGATACAGAGAGCACAACTCATACTGTTCATCAGGATCCCATTTTGAGATCATTAAATTGCTGCTACTGTGGTGTTATTAATCCACAAAGGACACCCGAACCTTTCTGTGACCTCCTTGCTCTGCTAATGCTGGCCATTATCACACATGCTTTGGGGATCGGGTTCCAACATATGAGGACACAGACAAGCCATGACAAGGTCCTCATAAAAGTGAAAATGTGTAAATTTTATCCACCTGGGTTAATGGTGGATCAATGATGGGTTAATTTCATTGATCATAGTATCTGCCAGGATCAGTCACAGTGTTGCAAATATCAGGGCTTTCCTTAGATTTAATAGTAGTCAGTTATTAGATGGCAGACAATAGGTGGACAGAGATATAACACATTTATTGATCCTTTCATTTGCCATTGGAAAATTTCTCTGAAGAAGATATGCAAAAGTCTCAAAGTTGTATGAAGAGATGTTACACAATCCTCATCCTCAGAGAGATGCAAATCAGAATCATAAATGCACATCATCTCATGTTAGTTAGAATAGCTAAAGCTATGTAATAACAAAAATGTGAAGCATTGGCAAAGAATTGAATGTACTGAGACTTTTCGGATCCGTGGTGAGAAAGTAATCATGATACATCTTCAGTGGACAACAATATGAAAAGTTTTCAAACAAATAAAATATAGGTAACATATACTACAATGACTCCCACTTTTGAATATAATCTAAAATAATTACAACCAGGACTTTAAAATGATTCTTTTCAAATTCATTGTAATAAATTTGCATATTTATTATTTATAGTTACCTTTACATTTGGTCAGGGTTGGGTCCATGGGCTTTGCACCGAGCTGCATCTTCAGTTCATTTTTCTTTCTTGTTTTTATATTTGGAAACAGAGTTTTGCTAAGTTGCCCAGAATGGATTCAAACTTGGCATTCACCTGCCTCAAGTTCTTAGAGTTCTATAATTATAGGGTTGCACCATATGCACTGTTATAATATAAATACATTTGAAAGGAAATCATTACTCAGGTTTGTAGAATTATTCAATTTGAAAAGCCAAATGTACCCCATACCTTTTCTTAAAACAAGGTATGGGAATTTATATAAGCTGATTGAAATATACATAGATACCAACTTAATAATTCTTCCTCGGAAGATATCTTTGGATCCAAGGTAATTTTGTCTGTAAACAAACTCTTAAAAATTTCCAAAGAGTGGTACATAAAAACCAAGACAATGAGCACAACATGTTTTTAAGTATCCTGTAATTTTTGGTATGGTTGTCTGCAGTACACGGAGTAGGCGATAAAGCTAACTCAAAAGTAGGATAATATCCTATAACTCAGTGGTGTCCCAAATTTTTCTGTTAAAGAGATTATGGGACCACAGAGGAAAGGGAATGATGATATATAATGTGCCTAAGAAGAGTCACGTAGGGAGAAAACATTCTCTCAGGCTTTCAGAGAGAGCAAATTGGTCCAGCAATGGCCACATGGCTGACACTGACAAAAATTCTACAAAACACTGTACATAGTTTCGTGGTAAATCCTGAAGAGATTTGACTGGCTTGGTCAGACACAAAAGTTACATGTTTTGTTTTATGCATCTTGCTTTAACTTAGCCTTAGCCATCCACCAGAAAATTTTAAACACAAGGCATAAAAAGTAAAACCAGATTAGTATGAGGATCTGTAAAAGGCTCAAATCAACAGCTTCCGACCTTGCTAGTTCTGCTGATAACCCATAACTATTATGGAATATTGGAATATATATATATATATGTATATATATACATATATATATATATATATATATATATATATATATATATATATATATAACTAGTTTGTTTTAGCTCATTGAGAAGAAATATTTGCACCACTAGTGTTTAGAGGAGTTATCATGTCTACATCTTGTACTCTGATCAAGTACTATAAAGACAACAATATGCATTGTATTAATTATTGTGTCTGTCCTTCTAATGTGTTTTGAAACCATTTCATTGTTATTTCTTATTAAAAGTAATATATTTTTTTAAAAAATAAATTTTAAAATCTTGTTTCACACGTTGTAACCTAAATATGTTTTCTAGAATCTTTTCTATGGTTATTCTGCAAAATAGTCTTTATCATTATGAAAAATTAAAGCGATTTTTCCACTTAAAACATTTACTAACCAAAGATAAAGAGAAATGAATTCCAAATATAAAGCTCACAGAAACACATATAGAATAAATAACAAAATCATAGATATCAACGTTATCAATAGTATCCTATGGGAATAATTCCATCATCTCTATGACAGATTCCTGGAAAACAGAAACCTCTAAAATTGATCAAAAACTAAACATTTTAGATAAGTCTATTATCACTGTAAATATAAAATATTATTAGAGGTTATATAGTAAATAAAACTACAGGGACAGATAGGTTTCTACATGAAATTTATACATCTAAAAAACTCCAAATTTCAAATTTTACAGATAATAGAAGAATTTTAAGAAATCCCAGTTTATTTTATAAAGCTAGCAAAATGGTAGAATAAAATTCTGCTAAAGAACGCTGAAGCAATGGATTGATCCCTTTATCATAATTTTTCTATTTTACCTATCCACTACAACTCATTTGCATGATTGGCAAACTTTCTTAACTGGATGATCTAATGTAAACCATCACATTTTGACAAATATTACCTCAGTTACACTAACCAGAATATGTTTGACCCCACTAAAACATACAAAATATTCACTTTCCTCTTCCATCAACACAACAGCAACCATCCTATTGCAGATACGGTCAGCAGTATTTCTCCCTCTGTTAGTGCCTGCTCACCTCTGAAGTGTCTATACTTTAGCTCTGTTATATAGCATTCTCTTTCTGTCCCCGTTTGATTTCGTGCAGCAGAACAGCTTCTAGTTTCATTTATACTTCATTCATACTTCACAAGTGACTGAAATTTCACTATAAATTTAGGGTTAACCAATATATATATATATATATATATATATATATATATCACATTTTCCTCATCTACTCTTTTAATGAGCACTTAGATTATGAATAATGTTTCAACTTTCTTTTTTATTTTATAAAGAATATGAAATAATGACAGAAAAAATAGCATTAGAAATGATACTAAATTTCATCAAAGTAATAGGAATTCAACAATGGTGTTCCATTGCATGATGTTTTATTTAAGTTAGTTGTTCAGGTCACCGGATATAAATGTGCAAGATTGGCTTAAAGAGAAAAGCAAACAAAAACTGTAACAAAAAAGTTGTAAGAAATTCAAAAGAAAAAAAATAATAAAAAGAAAGAAACTTCCTATTGCACAGGAAGAATTTTTTTTGTTATATTGCATAGCATTAGGACATAATTAATGATAATGAATCGCTCTTTTGAAAATTGCTAGAACAACAGATGTTAAATGCTTTCATCAAATAAAAATGATGTTGTATGATAAATATGTTAAGCATATTGGTAAAATTATATCAAATGTTCTTATACCCTATAAAATATATAATTATTTGTCAATTAAAATTTTAAAACAAAATAAAATATCAGATCTCTCCTTTTAATTCTAATCATGCCATGCTCTTTTATTCTTCTTATTTATTTTCTCCATTGTGTTTAACTTACTAATCATTTTATTTCTGATATATGTCCCCATCTGTTTTTATTTTTGTTTTTTTTTTTCTCTTTTTTGGAAAAGCCATAGCCATAGTTAAACCTAACTTTTTAATCACCTGTACATAAATCCTATTACTATATCATCATGTTCCATGGAGTGAATGTGAACTCTTCAAAAATTGGATTGCTCATGCTAACATTCTTACATTTTAGACAAGTTGTTTTCCTCCTTATCAAGGTGCTTATTTTACAACTGTTCCTCTTTTTTTTTTTTTTTTTTTTCACATCAGGAAAACAGAATGAGTCCAAATACACAATCTCATATTGCAACTCACACTGGAAAAAAAAAAAAAGACAGAGGAAAGGCAGAGGATGTAATGTCTGAAGCTCAAGGAAGACAGGAAATTACTAAGATTAGAGCAGAAATAAGTGCAGTGGAGATGAAGAAAACAACATAAGGAATTTATGAGTTGAAAAGTTGGTTGTTCAGAAGACTAAATAAAATTGGCACTCCCTTAACCAACCTCAATACAAAAAGGAAAGAAAAAAATTTTAATTCACGCAATGAGGAATGAAAAGAGTGAAATCGCTATAGGCCCTATAGAAATTCAGTTTACCAGTATATATTTTCAAAATCCTTACTCTCATTAAATGAAAAAAAATTATAGAAGAAAGGGAAAATTCTAAGATACATATAAACTACCAAATCTAAATCAGGAAGACATAAATCTTCCGAATAACTCAATATCAGCCTTTGAAATAGACAATGCAATGAAAAATCTGCTAAGAAAGAAAAAATCAGGTCTTGGTGGTTTTGCAGATAAATTCTACAAGAGACTTAGGGAGGACCTAATGCCAACTTTTCTCAGACTCTTCAATTAAATTGAAAGAGAAATAATTCTCCCAAATTCATTCAAGAAGGCAAGAATTACTCTGATAGCAAAACCAGAGAAGTCCCAATCAAAAAAGAAAACTATGGGCCAATCTCCCTAATGAACATAAATGCTAAAATCCACAGTGAAACACTAGCAAATAGAATGCAGCAAATCATTAAACCCATTATACATCACAGCCTTATGGAATCTATCCCAGGAATGGAGGGATGGTCGGATGTATGCAAAACCATAAATGAAGTACACCACATCAACAGAGAGGACAAAAGCCACGTGATCATCACACTAGAAAGCAGAAAAAGCATTTAACAAAGTTCAACACTTATTCATGATAAAAACACTATAAAATTAGAATAGATGGTCTAAATTACAGTGCAATGAAAGCCATCTAAGAAAAAGAACATAATGGTTTTTCCAGTCTATCATCTTGTCTTTAGATGAGTTTTACTATATTATAAATTGTAGCATTCTTCTAGGAATCATTACTTTTCAACCAAGGTAAAATCCTAGGCTCCTAATGTGACATGGAAAATCTTACACAATCTGGTCTTCTTTTTCCTTCTATTGTCCTCAGTTTATCTCCTTTAGCTACTTTAGGATATCTCAGATAATTTCCCAACTCATGACTAAGTGTTGTCTGTCAGAAGAATTGTATCACCCTTGTGATGAACATAGTATGCACTACTCAATGTTCTTTATAGCTCCTTGAAATGTCACTCTTTGAGGGAACCCTAGTAAAACAAATATGACTTGACAGTACACCACCACCTTTAATTCCCTATGGTACATTTTCTTCATAATCACCATCTGAAATCTAACATTCCTGTGAATAATGCAAAGTTGTTATATACATACTCAGTGAGACACAATTCAGCAAAAAAAGAAAGAAAATCCTTTCATCTGTGACATGAGAGGTACTGAAGACAACTGTGTAAAGTGAAGTAAGCCCTGCACAGCAAGACAGCTATGTATGTCCATAACCATATGTGGAATGTATATCTTTAGTTATATAGAAATTGAGTACAATAATGAATACCAGATGTTATGGACAGTAGAGTGCAGAGAGGAGTAGGTAAAGGTGGAGCAGTGGGTCCTAAGCTAATACTAGACAGGACCAAGTAGTTTGGTGTGCTATTGTATAATAGTGTGACTATTTGTAACCGCTGTGTGTTCTGCATTTTCATCAAACTAGACGAAAACATTTTACTATATTTTCATAAGGAAATGATGCTTAAAGAGATTGGTGTGATTATTTGGTTTAAATTTTGAACTAAGTTAACTGCATGACAACAATGTGTCTTTGATACTGGAATGTTTCATTTTAATGTTTTTATTTACCAGTTAAAATGAATGCATATTAGCCAGACGTGGTGGTGCATGCCTGTAATCCCAGCATTTGGGAGGTTGAGGCAGGAGGATCAGTGTGAGTTTAAGAGCAGCCTGGGCTACAAATGTGAGCTTAAGGCCAGCCTGAACTCCATAGCCAGAACTTGTCTCAAAAAGACCAAAAGGCAAACACACAAATGAACGAGCAAAAATCAAAATAAAATAAAATGAAATGAGATCCTTTTAAATATTTGAATGCATGTATATTTTTAGTTGGATGTGAATAAGTAGAAAACAAGCATGAATATTTACAAACCAATATGCTGTGATAAAATAGAAAGTAATCATCATAAAATAAAATGAAAATGACAAATTATCTACTAGGAAATGGGAAATTACAGATGGACAACTTATAGGTTAATGACCAGTATAAATGACCAAAGAATGTAAGAAACAATTAAAAGCAGCATAGCTCTAAATGTAGCAGTCAAAATGAATTAACATAGGTGGCGGTTGGTCTGGGATCGACGTCCATCCAGGTCAAAACCATATCTGTATGGTTGGCTGCCACTGCAGAATAATCTGGCAACATTCTTAACAAGTCTTAAAATGGGCCATGGAAGTAAAATCACTTTACCAAAACTTACTAACAGATGTTTTTACTGCACATTGTTAATTTTAGAAAAAAAATACAGAAGAAAATAAAATGCTATTGTCAAGTTAACATGCAAACATATTTGTGTATTTTTTGATGGAGCTATTAAAAAGCAGCAGTTGAATATTTTAATTCCATGTGGTTTTCATGGAATTTAACAAATTCACTTTGCTAAATGACAAAAATAAAATATAAAACATATAGTATAAATGCTTTGGTAGTGACCAATGAACCTGCTATTTATGTTTGTGAGTTTATTAGACATAACTGTATAGATCATGTATATACTTGTTGCATATGTATGTTACATATGTTGGGTATATTGTACTTAATTGTATGTAAAATGATAATTTACAAAGGTAAAGAGTAGGAAAAAGAGGAAAATAATATAAAATGCCTTGTATAATATTTTATTGATTTATTTTTTGATCATATACACATGTATTTGTGTGACATTTTAAAATAAAAATAGAAGTACTCAGATGATATATAAATATTAAGTATCATTAAATAGTAAATATTATAATTGATAATAACTATATTGTGAAGTAGCCAACTGTCTTAGGAAATATATTTAAATAAAGGAATACATATCAATGAATAAATAACAAACGTGGTGAGAAAGAGCAGAAAAAATATGAGACATTTGAAAAGAAAGATAATATAGACTCACATTCTATCTACATATATACATATATAGCTTTATATCTGTAGCAATATGTAATTGTTATATATGATGCTCTATAGTTATATAAATATATTCTCTCTAACTCATTCTACAGTGTGCATTTGGTTTTTAACATTAGAACAATCTGGTCCTATAATTTAAAGTATTTAATTTAAATTAAACATTTTAAAATTTGGATAAGAACTGTAATAACCATATGCATTAAACAAACTGTAGTCTTTTGTTATGAGATTTTTAAAGTTATATTTATAAATCCTTATATCAGAAACTCAGTGTGTTCCTCATCACTAAAAAAGTCTATTGTGTTTCTACTGACAAGTGGATTTAAAAGCAAATTGAACATTTTCATTCTGACAAATTATTTCTATCATAAATATTTCTTCTATTAAAATGCCTGATCAGGCAGATACAGGGACCTGGCTTTGATTACCACCATACAATGCCGGTCCTGTCCTTGGGTCCTGCTGAGATGGGACTGAGACGAGGCATGGCAGCATGTGCCCATAATCCCAGTATTTAGGAGGGTGAAAATGGGAGGATCACTATGAGTCCGATCTGTGTAGTGAGACCCTGCAGACCCTGTACTAAAAACACATTAAAGAAAAAAATTTCTTTTAATGAGTGTCAATTCACAAAAGAGTCCACATATGGTTAAGCAACAATTTTATTAACTTTAGGAACTCAGTAAGACTATTGCATGCTGAACTCACCAGTTGAGTACATTATTGTTTAATGGACCAAATACAGAAATAACTAGCATGATATAGAACTAGTGTTTAATCATAAAAGCACGGCACTGTAATTATTGTTGTTTAGGTAGTTAATTTGTTCAAAAACACATACCATACATAAGAAAGTATGCTGCTATGAAATTTTCCATAATACTCAGGAGCACACCCAGCTAACCCACTTCTGCCCGTTGTGCTAATGATTAATTAATTTCAAAAGGCCAGTACATTAAGGGTCACATTTAACCTCTCCCAAGCAAGCATGGGAAGCTGCAGTGAATCTGACTCTCTCTCTGGCTTTATATTACCCTTATGTTGTAATATATGTGGGCTGAAATCTCATCACTGAAAAATGTTATCTAGCTCAAGACAAAACATGATTATTGCTTAATCATTTAAATGAATGACACAAGTACTCACTATGGCATACAAGTTCTGCATGGTTGCTAATCTTATTTCTATTATCATACTTCTTATATTTAGTATGCATTGAGCATATCATATTTCTTTCAGCTTTTTAAACTTTGTGCATGATGTTTTTTTAATGAGATGACTATCTCCTCTCTCTAGACCTAACTCTAGTTCTCTTTGTACCTGCATCTAAAACTGGATTTTGCCTTTCACTTCATTGCCACATACTGATAACCTGTCCTTTTCATTCTCATAGAAATCTGTCTTTATCTTAATACATGTTTTTTCTCTTCATTTCAGCTACCAAGATAACTGCTTCAGTCTAATAGCCCACCCATGAGACCATGAGCTTTCTGAACCAAGCTGGCATGGCTTATGTGTGTTTATATCTGTCATAAGGCCTGGTGAAGTACTTTGAATTTACCCAACAGTCAATAATAAATTTTTATGACAATTCATAAACTTATATGCTAGAATTCTTCAAAATAAATGGACATAGAAATATAAATGCACTGTGAGTAAGATATGTGAGCTTGTTAGTGTGAAAAATGTATCAACTAGCAAAATGGGGCTAAGATGAGGTATCTTATAAAAACTATGTCTAAACACATGTGCTACATAGTGATATTTTGGATAATCACAGAGCCCACATACAAGAGGAGTCTCAAAAGCTTTTAGTGCTTAGCAATGAGGTAGCTTTCTTAGTACTGCAGACTATGCAATACTTCCACAATGATGCAATTGCCCAGTAATATATCTCCATGCTTAAATGAAGATTGACCCTAGTTCTTTATATGACTAACATGCACCAAAACTGGCTTCTTACCTTTAACTTGTGGATATAAAAACTAGTTGAGGTTTTACCCTCAACCCCATTCTTAATCATCTCTGTTTCATGATTTTGGGTCCTTCATAGCATTCATCAGTATTAGGATCTTGCTTAATTTTTTTATATATTTCTGGGGTGTGCCTGACAATGGAACAAAATATCCAGGGAAGCATGTTTTCCTTGATACTGCTATATTTCTAATGTGCAGACTAGTATTCTCAGTAGCTGGGGAAAAATCTCTAAAACAGGTGCATTTGAACCAACTGAAACTTGTTTTGTATTTCTTTTTTTTTTTTTTTTTGTCTTTTGAGACAGGGTCTTGCTATGCAGTAGAGGCTGGTCCTGAGCTCACTTTTGTAGCCCGGGCTGGTCTCGAACTCGCATCAATCCTCCTGCCTCAGCCTCCCAAGTGCTGGGATTACAGGCGTGAGCCACCACGCCCAGCCTTTTTCCAACTGAAACTTGTTAAAATGACAATTACTGGGGACGACATCAGCCCCATTAAATCAGAACTACTAGGTAAGCGGCTGAGCTATCAATGTGTGCAAATCAAGTCCCCAAGGTGATCTTCATGAATTGAGAAATTGAAAAGCCACTGGATGAGAATATAGTACTTAATAAATATATGATGGACAATGAAACGGATGCATCAATTTAAATAATATGATTTAATATGTAGCCTAATATAAATGAAAGTATATCCTGAAAGTAATAGCAAAGTAATATAAAATAAATGATATACTTGCAATTACTTGAAATACATAGTATAATGAAATTTTTTTGTACTGGAGATCAAAATCAAGACCTCACACTTACTAAGAAGGCATTTATGGCACTGAGCCATCTTGGTGGTTCCATAATATAAATACAGGTTATTTTTCTTCCTTATTGCTTTCAGGTAGTAGAAATTCTGAGACAAAAATTATATGGCCCTATACATAATTAATGACAATTTAAACAGACAAAATCAGTTAAGCTTTTAATTTGTGGAACAATTGTTTCTTCCTGAGAAACTATGCAAAGTTTTATGTCTAAGCAGAGAGTTACAAAAGCTATCAAAACCTCACTCAGCATTCTAACATAGCCTGGTATCTGAAAGGCCAAAATTAGTGAAATACTGAAAATTTGGAGAAGCATACCTGCATAGATATTTTTAAAGTCTCAATTCTGTATAAGATTGGAAGTAATTAAATATCAAGATTCAACTGAGATTTAAATGATTTATGTGGCTCTCTCCTGAAGCAGAGTCCTATAATAATGAAATTAGTTGAGTTTCAAATTAATCAAGTGAGTCAGTTACAAGATCAGAGCATCAGCTGATTAGCCTTTTCCTTGAGAATGAAGTTAATTTTATAAATGATGGGGAAAATATGGAATTTTTTTTTATTCTGATACATCCCTTGGAGTTCAGTACTTCTCTCACCCAATATGTCTTTATTAATTACTAGGATATGATATAATTACATTTCTCTGCAATCAACACCATCGTGAACTAATACATTATAAAAATGGTGTTGCATTTTATGTTAAAATTTAGGGAAAGCATTGAAAAATAAATTGATTTCACCTAAAAGATATGTCCTAAAATTTGAAGCACAATTTTTGGTTCTCTAGGAACAAACAGATTCTTTAAGTTCTCACCAAGTTCCAAACATATTAGATGGAAAGCAACACTGCCTTTCAATGTTAGAAATTGCTTCTAGTAGACAATGTGATCCAAGATGTTGCAAAATATGATAGTAGTGAAATCCAAGTAAAGTGTTGTATATACACCAATACTCAAAATTCTATTTTTCATGACACCTAATTCTCTGAATGGAAACCTTTCACCACTCAGCTATATATATATAGTAGGATTTCTATCATTGCTGGGACACAATACCAGACACCCAAAATTAAGGAAAGAAAGATTAGCTCACAGTTAGTGGAGATTGCAGGCTATACCCAGATGGCTCTAAGGCAAAGTTGCACATGGCAGAGGGCAGCAGTTCATGGCAGTGAGAAACAGCAAAGGGATGAGCATGAGCAGCAGCTGTGGCAGCTTGCAAGCCTCTCTCCCCTCCCTTATCTAGTATGCCGATTACCTATGCCAGGGCAGGTGTATCACTCACATTCATAATCCCAGCATTGGATCATGAATTATTTACAAACTCTAGAAGCTGCCCAATAACTATATGAGGTTTTTGGAGGACAAATAGACACAAATCACAATAAAGACATTATTATTCTAATCATCCTTCTCTAAAGGATTTATGGAGAAGAAGTGGCCTGGAGACTTAGAAAGGAAATCGCATTCAAGCGATTTGGTGTTCTTCAAAATTGACCATGTTTTGATGAGAACGAGATCCACCAAGAAAGAAAAATGTGACAATTCGGTTGTTATTCACTCTTTTTTGAAAGCCTTGTTTTGCACCATGAAGCAATTCATGCACTACCTATATATGTGGAAATCAAAGAACAACTTGCATCATTTTGTGGTTGTTGAAGCTTTTGGCAATACATGCTAACTACACCTTCCAAATATGGCTGTCAAAATAAAGATATTTTACACCTTTAAAAATTTACCGTTGAACTCAATAACCAGGTTGTATTTGTGCAATAATAAACCATATGATGTTATGAATAGACTTCTTGTACCTATTTCAAAAAGTATCCAAATGTCACATTCAATGGTTGATTCACCAGTGACTCACTCATGTTACATTTACTTTAAAAAGCCAGTTCAGCAATACAGAGACTATTTGACAGAACAAAGCTGAGGATCCCAAAAGATGTTGTAAATACACAACAGAGAAATGTATAGTACTCATACCCATAATCCCAGAATTTTCATCAAGTTTGAAGTATATTAGAAGGAAATCAACACTGCCATGCAGCATGAGAAATTGTTTCTAGTACACAATGGGATAGAAGATGTTGCAAAATATGCTAACAATACAATACAAGTAAAATTCTATATATGTACCAATACTCAAAATTACATTTTTCATGACACGTAACTCTCTGTGACTTCACAAAGCTATAACATTGGCCTCCTATAAAGGTGAAGAGAAACACAGTAGTATTGGTATTGGCAATGTTACACCATGATGATAAAACTGCTACTGAAGCCTAGTGGTGCATACCTATATTTCCAGCGCTTTGGAGGCTGAGGCAGGAGGATGCTGTGAATTCAAGGTCAACTTGTGCTGTGTAGTGAGTTCAAAGCTACTCTAGACTATATAGTGAGACCCTGTCTCAGCTTCCACAGAAAATAGATAATGAATCCTCAACACATGACCAGAAATAGACACGTTTACAACAAGACAAATAGCAGCGTTGACAAGTCATGCAGTAACAAAAATGCCACTTGAAACACAAAACATTGGTCGATGGTTGAGTTTTACCTAATCATAAACATGACAGGCATACATAGCTTCATGCTTTATATAGAAAATAACAAGCACAAAATGTCACATTTATTTTCTTAGAGGATTGGGACTGGAGTTGGTTACTCATCCATTGTAACAGAGAAATAACAATATGTATCTGCTCAAAGAACTCTGCAAAAGAATTTTGGAGCCATCCAGTGAACAGACAGGTGAAACATCACAAGAACCTCTTAAGAAAATAGGAAGACCAGGAAGATGTTATGCGCTATGAAAAATTTTTAGGCAATACTGTGTGTGAAACATGCTGATTTATTCTGTGAAAATTGCTTTAGCTACAATTGAAGTAAGGATTACTTTTGTTACAGGTATTTCTTTGTATTTTCATCTTAGTTCATATAAAATAATTTGTTGTTATTTTTAGAATTTGTAAACTAACAGTTCATGTAAAAAATGTTATTTATTTTAAATACTCATGACCCCTTAGAATTTACAGTTGTTTTTTTTTTTTTTTTTTTTTTTTTTTTTTTTTTTTTTTTTTTTTTTTTTTTTTTTTTTTTTTTTTTTTTTTTTTTTTTTTTTTTTTTTTTTTTTGATATTTTATTTTCTTGTTACGTACACATCATAATTGTTTTGGTTACATTTTGCTCATTGCTGGAACAAAACACCTGGCACCCACAATTAAGGAAGAAAAGGCTTATTTAGCTCATTTAGTGGAGGTTTCATTCCATACTCCACTGGCTCCAAGGCAGACTAGCACATGGCAAGGAGCAGCCGTTCATGGTGGCAGAAAACAGACAAGCAAAGGGAGGAGCAGCAGTTGCTTCTTCCAGGCAGCCTCTTGCCCTTCCTTCCTTGCTGGCTGCAATGTTGGAGATCCTCCCAGGAAGGAGAGCTTTCCTTCTGTCCTTGGTTCCCTTTTTTAACCCTTTAACTGATGAGTCACTCTAGGGTGGGCCCTTCATACCTTACTGTAGGGGATTGTTGAGCTGAGTAGCTAAGCTTTTAAATTATCTACTTAACACAACTGCTGCAGTGAAGTCCAAACCTCGGGATTGAATCCTTCAGTCCGGAGTGTGCAGACGCCCTGTGCGCGCTTCCTCATCTGACTCTGTGGCTATTGTAAGCCAATCTTACAATTTCTTATAGATTGTATATTTGGTGTTAATATCCATTCCTTATATTATATCTATTCTGTTCCTCTAGTAAAACCCTGACCGATACAACAACATATCAATGATTACAAGAATATTATGAGGATCTCCTGACAAAATAGCAAGCCCATGGCATTTCTTACCTAAAACAGGCAGAAAAGCAAAACCCATGTGCTATCAGTGTAAGTGATGCTTGCATATGGAAAGTACTATTTTATGTATGAAAGCTATCTTAGCTGTAAAGATTACTTTTGTTGTGGAATATTACTTATATTTTCATTGCAGTTCAGTAGGAATTTATTTCTACTGTTTTATTTTAGATTTTATAAGCACACAGTTGTAAAAAATCGTGATCTTTATACTACTATACTGATAAAACACCATTTAATTCTTATTTTGTTGATATTTTATTTTCCTGTTAAATGTAAAATGTTGTGAAATGTAAAATAACACATATAATATAATATAATAAGGTAAATACATAATATATTAACAGAAATGGGGATGTTATAAAACCATGAATGGTTCTTGATAAAATTTTAATATGACACATTGGGCTAGCAAAAGCGTTGACTTTTCTGAGAACCAATTTAAGACACTGAGACTCTCACATTCACGTTGTCATGCACAGTAGGGGGAGGTAGATAAGCATGATTCCTACCAGAGTGTCCTACAGTGACTGATATCTTAGAGGAAATATGGATTCTGTGACTCATGTGATTTAGAAACATTACATGAGCTGTGTATCATTCTCCTCATTTATAAAATCAAAATTATATAGATGCTATTCTTCAGACTTATCACAAAGTATTAATAAAAAGACCCAATGGGAAAATTATAATAGTTGGTATGTAATAGGAATAATAGGCATATATATCAGCAAAATGATAAGAATACATATAAGAATCATTTACCATTACTATGATTAAATTAAAATATCTCAAAAGTCATCTTTGAAGGAAGCCATTTAACGGGAGTCATTGTCTAGTTTATTTATCTTGTCCTTAAAAGGATTTGTTCTCCTGCATCTATAATCTCTCACAAAACTTAACCCAGCTCAGGCTTTGGCCACATAATGATTTTGAATCCAAAGAATAGCAAAGGAGTAAGACGTAAGAAACTACAACTGGTTGCTTCTTCCATAATTCAAAGACATTTCAAACAATTACTTTGTCCAGTTACAATAATGATATTACAAACACACATACATTCAAATATTAGCCAGGCATGGTCATGACGCCTATAATTCCAGTACTGGGAGGCAGTGGTAGAGAAATAGTCATGAGTCCAAGGCCAACCTAAACTAGGCAGAGAGACCTCGTCTCAAAACATAAGAAACAAATACAGACGACCCAAATTCCCATTTTGTGGTGAACTTTAAATATTAGTTTTCAATTGCCATGTATACCTCGATAAATTTGCAAAAAAATTCAAAGAAATTTACATCAACTAGAAAATGAAAATGCCTATCACCCAGTGTCCCCTGTTTTTGAGATTTTATTCATTCAACCTCGATATATTCACCCAAATGTAGATTAAACATTGATTTTTTAAAAAACATAATAATTTGAAAGCATTCATTTTCATTTGTTTACATGATCATTTCATGAAATAAAATACATTCCCATAAAAGCAGTCTCCCCTACTATACCACACATTGGGAAGGGTAAATTTGAAGAAAGTTAACAGTTAAATATATATATACACATATACATAAAATTTTGTTATAGTAATATACTAAAATTCTCTACAACAGAATCAAAAGAAAATATATGAATAATTATGTAAAAGAATCTGGAGTTAGTATTTCCTCAGTGTCTTGGCATACATGTTAATCATCTACAGTCAGCCAACTCTATATTAATCTGCTAGGTATTTTTTATTCCATTCAAATTCACCTTTCATGATTAAGGATCACATAGTATGAAAGGAAACTATTAAGAAAGATCCTTATTTCTACATAGCTCAATGAAATCTCTTCCTTTAAACTTTAACTTGTTTACTTAAATAGTCCAGGTGAAATTTTGTTTTTAATGAACAGACAAATTCATTTTTACTGTAGAAAATTGTATACTCTTCTACCACATGTGAGATTCTGAAATGAACCATGTTTTATTCAGAAAACCACAATTTAGTTTTCAATATAATGAAACACTAAAAATGACGTAGAAAACTCTAACATGGATCCAATATGACAGAAAACTTTCACAAGTATTGTGGAAGAAAACTTTAAAATCTTATTCAGTGGTGAGAGAAAATAAAAAAAAAATTCCATACATTTCATCTAAAAGGAAGAAGAAACTGTAGCCAGTTAAAACAATGCATACAACTACTGTCTCTGAGTTCAGTGAGAAGAAATATTTGCACCCATAATGTTTAGGAAAGTCATCATATCTGCATCTTGTACTCTGAACAACTACTGTGAAGACAACAAAATGTATTGTATTAATTGTCTTTGCTGTTCTACTAACGTCTTTTGAAACTGTCTCATTGTTATTTCTTATTAAAAATAATAAATTTAAAAAATTAAAAAGACTAAAACAATGAGATTTTAAAAGCTTTTTAAAATTTCAAAACAATGTTAAATCCACTACTTTATATTTCATTATTTTCAGAAAATTGGAAAATATTTATGTTATCAGTCTTTTATTCAACCCAAATCCAAAGGATTTTGTGTGTACATACATTCATATTTAGTGTGTGAAAATTATTTACTAAGTAATGGGACCAGAATGTCTTCTTTAGAGAAAGGAACAGTAGAAGTAATTTTCAGGACAATAGATAATTTTAAGCAGACTATGTAGCCCATATATTAAAGTTGTTTAAAAAGAAAGTGCTTTAAAATGTACAATAAAAATATTCAGTGGTGCCGAAAGTGTTCGTATAAGTTTTTTGTCTTCCGTATTTATTGGATACAGGATCTCACTACACAGCTCAGACTCATAGTGATCCTCCTGTCTCAGCATCCGCAGCCCTGGTATTACAAGCATGTTTCACCGTGCCACGTTTCTGGGCCTAAAAGGTATGCCCGGAGTTCTAGGGCTGGCACAGCATGCCATACCAGGGCTTGAACGTGGGTCTTTGTGCTTGCCAGACAGCATTTGGACCACTGAGCTCTCTCCCCAGACCCAGTTCTTGTAAACTTTTCAAGTAAGCTCCTGTAGAAATTAACTGGTAATTTGGAAAATAGGAGAAATTACCTCTTTTCATCATTTAGAAGCTATGTCAAGGGAAGACTTTAAAATCTGAAAATTTCATAACTAAATCATAAATAATTTTAATGTTTCTATGATATAAAGTGAGTGGTGGGTTAAATTTGTAAAGAAATCATAGCCATAATCTACTGATAATACATAATCAATTCATCTTCTTGGAGTAGTTGTGCGAGGTATGTGATTAAATGCTAACTTGACATTTTGTAAGTAGATATTGAAAATAAGTGCAATATAACATGATTAAAACCTCATTCAAAAATCACTAAAACACACTTATTTAATAATTTGTCTTAAACTGAATGTGGTTACAGAAGTCTATAATCCCATCTCTTGGGAGGCTGTAAACAGGTGAATCACTGAGTCCAATCTAGTAGTGAGACCCTGAACACCCTGTAGACTTTCCCTAAAATACAATAAATAAATAAATTAATATAATATAATATAATAATAATTTGTCTTAATGTTAAACATACTTCATATCATATGGAAGGATTTAAGGAAACATCTGTTCCTAAATTTGACTTGGGAGCAAAAGAACAGATTAAAAGCATTTGACTCTAAAAATAATTTCAGGGCTGAGACACAGCTCAGGGGTCTTAGCACCTGCTTAGGCAAGTGCAAGGACTGAGATTTGATCCCCATTAGCACATGCCGCACAGGCCCTGTCCCCAGGCACACTGAGCTCGTGAACCAGTCTGGGCATGGTGGCATATATCTGTAATCCCAGTGGTAGGGAGGCTGAAAACAGGAGGATCATTACATATCTGAGGTGCATAGGGAGAGCCTGTAACAAATACATAAATTAAAAAAAAAAAAAAAAAACACAGTTGTCCAAATAACTCAGTGCATTAAAGCACCCACAAGCAGGTGTAGGGGTCGGGAATTCAATACAGGGGTCTGCCATAGGCGGACCTGCAGGACACACAGTTGAGACTGGGCGTGCTGGCACATGCTTGTAATCCCAGATCTTGGGAGGCTGTACCCAGGTGGATGACTATGAGTCCAATGCAGGAGATTCTGATCACCCTATAGACCCTTCCTTAAAATATAAGTAAATAAATAAAAATATATAAATAAAAAATGAGTAAAAATGGTTTCATGTGATCACAGTACCCCTTCGCTCACCTATATTTCTTTTTAAAAATAATATTTATTTATTTGATGCAGGATCTCTCTATGCAGCATGGACTCACAGTGATCTGCTTATGTTAGCCTCCCCAGTGCTAGGATTACAATTATGCGCCACCACGCCTGGTTTCAGCGTCCAGCCCAGCATACTCAGAGTTCTGGAGCCAATATTGCATGTGATGGTATCAAACCTGTCTCCTTGTACTTGCCAGACATGTGCTTATACTGCCAAAGTATATCCTCAGCTGAAAATATTTGCTATTAATATCATATATTAATAACATTTTATCATCTGATGCAAAAGAATAACACAAAGGCTCACAACTGTAATCTGAGCAGTCTAGGAGGCTGAGGATGGAAGATAATAAGTTGGAGCCCAGCACGATTAACTTAGTATCATCCTGTCTGAAAATAACTAACTAATTTGCTAAGTAAATTGTTAGGGTACAGCTCAGTGCTACTACTCAGAATTCAATGCTAAGCACTGCAAAAAATTAATAAACAAATAAATACATATACTAAACAACTGTTTTTTTTAAGTGATAAAATAATAACATGCATTTGCTTAATTATTTGAGCTAGACTGACCTCTTAGATCTTCTCTGCACTGGAAGGTTTTCAGAAGCTGGTGTGCAATGTCTTATGCCATATTTGCCCCATGCATCCAACACCTTCAAATTATCCTCATCTCTAACAGCCTGATAAACCCCATGCTCTAAAAATATAGTCTCCACTTGAGAATTTTTTCTTTCATAAGATATCTTATTGCTTTCTGTATTTGTTTTTTATGTCATTTAGCATCTTCACCAAATGATTTCTGCAACATAGAGGCTTTTACATTCCTCATAAGTTCAGCCCACAGGAATTGGTTAGTGGAAACAGCAGGACCTCAGGTCAACTGAAGAAGCAAACAAAAATACTGATTTGACTCTTCCCAAGGCTATGCACTGCCAGTTTAAGCGCATCAAATATTAAGAGAGCCCTGACTATTTGAAATTGGTATCTTTCACAGAATATGTTCATTTGCAACCTTTTTCATCAGCTTACCTACTAAGGGAAGTTGACTTCACCTTTAATACCAGTGAACATTGAGCTAGAGTCATTTGTCATGGATTTGTGTTTTAAAATAAGCTGTCAGGAAACCATATCAACTTATGTAAATAGGTGAGAATTTGGAGCAAATTAACTTATGAAGTCAATTTTTCCCCATGATACTACAAATAGGTTAAGCAACTTTTATTTATCAGAAATTCAAATGCCGAGAGAAGTAAAGACCATCTCAAAGTAAATCCAAGGTCAAGTGGCCTACTCCCACAGTAGCTACATGGTATGGCCCACTCTCATCCAGTTTAACAAAGGTATATGTCAAGGTCACTGAAAATATATAGAGGAATATTTCAGCATGCTTATCATGACAAAGCCCCAGAAGAGCAAAGGATAGGTTATATGAAAAAGAAGCACAAAGACAGTATTACAGTTCTAGATAAGAGTGGAATTAAGATTGCTTTAGCAATACCAACCAAACAAAATTTGAGCTGCAACAAGGAAACATTGAAATAATGGAAGACAAACTAGACATCACTATTTCATTCAGATATTGATAAGGCTCAGAATAGTTAGGTTTATCTTTCCTTTTTGATTTGGTAAATTCAATGCAATTCACTGAAGAGAATTTACATATATCTATGTAAATATATACATGTAAAATATAAATATTACATAAACATCATATGTGAGTATACATATGCACACATATTATTGACTGATATTTTAGTAGGAGTGGCTCTTTGTGTCTCAGTACACACACACACACACAAACACACACACACACAGAAACACACACACATGTACACATGCCTCCACAAACTGTGTGGAACCATTGAATATATTCGTATCTATATTGTTCTTATCTGCATTGTTTTACATTTCCTATAGACAGCATGCTACTTTGTTGAATTAAATAGAACTGTCCAATATTTGCTTAAAATCTGGCTTATTTTCTAAAAATAAAACATGAACTCACAAATAAAAATATTAAACTTAATCTTTTTTTGCAAAAGTAATTTAACTTGTTGTATATGATATAAAAAGACAACAGTATAGTCGTTTGGGCAAAGAAAAACAAAAAGCCCAGATCGGGCCAATGTACCATGGCAACCACACTATCTTAAGAACCCAGGCCTGGGAGTACATGAATGATCAATGTTTATAGGTGGCCTGCCTTGGTTAATCTTGTTGTTTAACTAGAGATAACTTTCAAACATTCAAAATAATTCCAAATATCAAAATACGAGTGCTCCCTTCAGCGGAACATATAGCAAAGCATCAAAATATGGACGCTCAGGTCATTGCTAGATATAAAAGAGTTCATAACAAACTTAATTGAACATTATGAGTCCAATATTATATTATGTTTTTTTTTTTGTTTGTTTGTTTTGTTTTGTTTTGTGGGACCAGGGTTTGAACTCACAACCTTGCACTTGCCAGGCAGGCACTTACACCATGGAGCTATCTCCCCAGCCCCTCTAATATTATTTGTTGTCTCGGTTACTTTTCTCTCCTTGCTGCGATAAAAGTCCAGCACTCCAAATTAAGGAAAGATAGGTTTACTTAGCTCACAGTTTGTGGAGGTTTCAGTCTTGCAAAACAGCATCAGAAAAAGAGCAGAGTGGCTGGAGAAGCCTTGCCTTCCCCTTTATTGAATTTGTCCTATGCACCCCAGTGGAGGTGCAGCTATCACAAACATAATTACAACATTGATCATGAATCAATCTACAAACTCTAGAAGTCATCCCAGTGACTGCATGAGCTTTTGTGGGGAACTTCTAGACCCAAACCATAGCATTTATCTACCAACTTATTTTATTCTGGACTTAGTTCAAATATTCTTCTTTAAAGATTTTCTAACAATTTAATGTAATTTAATCTCTTAAGTAACACTCTGTTACACATAGCACTTATATTTATAGTATTTAAATCTTTTTTTTTTCAATTAAATGTTTATATATTTATTTGGTACAGGGTGTCTTATACAGCTCAGATTCATAGCGGTCCTCCTGTCTCAGCCTCCCTATTGTTGGAATTACACCAACACACCGCCACACCTGATTTTGATGACCTATCAGGTGTGCCAGTGGCTCAGGGTCTGGTTTGACATGGCATGTCGTACTGAGGATCAAACCCGGGTCCCTTGCTCGCCAGACTGGCACTTAGACCACTGAGCTATCACCTTAGCCCATTAATTTCATTTAATTGTTTAATATTAACATTTTGCCTTTTTTCTTTTTATTACATGTCTTTCTCAATGTCATGCTTTTAGCAGTCCAAAAATTTTCTGACACTTAGCTCATGATTAGTAAATAATTAAAATTTAAGTGTGTATAATAAGAACTAGTTCAAAATATGATGGCACAAAACATAATGCTGTAAATACCTAAGCATAAAAGATTTGCCAAAGAGAAAACATTGATTTTCAGTTATGAATGTAGATCAGGGGCAAGGCCTCCTGCCCTTATATTTCTGGTGCTGACATTCATAGTTGTGACGTGAATACAATTTCCTCATCTAGCAAAGTGATATGCTAATAGTCATTCTCAAATAGAATTTGGAAAATCTTAAAAGTAAATTTTTACTTATGAAACATATAATATAGTGCTTATGGCTGCCATAATATTAAGTTGTCATATCTATTATAATTTTTGCTAATGCTATTAAGCCAGGAGAAATTACTTTGTTATTAAGAAAGTTAGAATTTCACCATTGTTATGTTATTTGAAGATGATCTAAAAATGTGATATAATAAAAAATAGGGTAGAAATTTTAAAGTGGCAGTATTAAATCTATAGATTTCTTTAGACTGCATGGAGATTTAAACAATCTTAAATATTCTAGTGCATAAACATTGAATATCTTTTTGTCTATCTCTATCTTAAAGTTTCTTTGTCAGAGTTTATTATATATAGTCCATAAAACTTTTATGCCATTGGTTAAGATTATTTCTGCATGTCTTTTTCTTGTTGCAATTGTGAGTGAGGTTGTTGTCCTACTTTTTGTCCATTGGCTTGTCTAAATAAAGGCCACCAATTTTTGTAGTAGATTTTTGTTTCCCATAGTTTTATCCAACTTATTTATTAGTTCTAATAGATTTTTCTGATGGATTTTTCAGGATTTTCTACAAATACGCTTTTGTCAACTACTGACATAATTTTATTATTTCCTTATTTTTTGTTGGTTATATCTTTTTTGTTATCTAATTACTTCTGCTAGAACTTCTAACACTGTGTTTAATAAAACTTTTAATAGTGAATATCCTTGCAGTATTCAGAGCTTAAAGAACAATCTTTCAGCTTTCCTACTGGTAATGATGTTAGTTGTGAGATTGGACCATATTCTGATTATTGTGTTAAATAAATTAAATTCCTTCTGTTCATATTTCTGAGTAGTTTATCATGATTATATTAGATTTCTCAGCTATTTAATACAAATGAATGTCAATATATTTCTCACTTTAATTTTCTTATGATCAATAATAATTAGTTTTTTAATCTCCGGATAACCTGATCTTCTCATGAAAATAATAGGATTTAAAAAGATGAGTATCTGATGTATGTGAAACTTTTCTGAAAGATCAGGCAAACATATGCACCAGAAGTAATTATTATTTGTATTTTTTAATATCTTTTTAGTTACTTTAGTTGATGAGTAATATGTACAAAGAAGGATTATAGCTTTCATTTGTATTGTATTCTAGTTCTAATAGCACATTTTTCTAGATAATATATAGAAATAACATTAGGAATAATCATCATATCTTTAGTAGCTGTCAATTCTTTTTTTTTTTTTTTTTTTGGTGAAAATGAGGATAGAGCTCAGGCCTTTGTGCTTGCCAGGCAAGCACTTATTTTACTGAGCTATCTCCCCAGCCCAATAGCTATCAATTCAGTATCACACTGATATGTAAAAACAAGATTCTATAGACCCTGAAGAGCGTTTCTACATCTTTACGCCTCAAGTTCTGCCAAGAATAACCCCATATGTGTGATTTCCTGGAAGACCACTTCCTGGAGGAGGAGGTGAAGCTTATCAGGAAGATTGGTGACCGCCTCATCAGCCACTGTGGGCAGGGAGACCCTTAGCAAGGGCTGGATGAGCACCTCTTAGAAAACCCATCCTTACGCAGGACTAGCAGGCCGCAGAGCTCAGCGGTTTCTTCTGGGCTCCTGCATCATCTGGCATCACAGCTTTGGCCTCATCCTCTCCCTCCAGCCAATAGGTAGCTTTGTCACCTCTTTGTATGCCGCCCCAAATCTTGGCCCAAAAGAAACAAAAGCATTTTGCAGAAAAAAATTAAAAAATCTAGTATTTTAGAACATAATATATGAAGTCATATTTAATTTTCTTTCTTGTGTTCATTTTTTATTTTTTAACAGAGAATAAGCATAGTTTTAAGAATGACATAATAGCCGGGCGTGGTGACGCACACCTGTAATCCCAGCACTCAGGAGGCTGAGGCAGGAGGATTGGTACGAGTTCGAGACCAGCCTGGGCTACAAAAGTGAGCTCAAGGCCAGCCTGAACTGCATAGCGAGACCCTGTCTCAAAAAGACAAAAAAAAAAAAAAAAAAAAAAAAAAAAAAAAAAAAAAAAAAAAAAAAAAGAGAATGACATAATAAACAACACAAAATTTCACTTAAAAACAGTAGGAATTCAACAGCGATTATTATATTGTATGTTGTGTTCAGAGTTATTGTTCAGTTTACCAAATGCCATGATTTGCATTTTTTTGTCCTTTTCTTATTAGACCATGTTTTTGTTGTTGTTATTTTTTTGTTTGTTTTCAGCTGGCTCAGGCTGCCTTAAAGGTGGGAGTGGGGATCAAACCTCTGTCCCCTGTGCTGACTGGGATTACCCATGCAGAAACTTAAAACAATGAGCTAACTTGAAAGCCCCCAAAGGAAGCCTTGTGGGTTTTTATTTTTGGGGGGGGGGAGTGAGGGTGATATTTTTGGGTAGGTTCCAGAAAGCAGAATCAACTCAAGACCTTCCACTTGCCAGGCAGGCTATGCTCCCTAAGCCATGTACATCCCTTAGCCCATGTTTTTGTTCATAATTATTATATTCATTGTAGGTGGTTGATACATGTACACAACATATCCTATTTCTTTGCTTTCTTCTTTCTTACTTTCTTTTTGTTTGTTTGAGACAGGATCTCACTATGCAGTTCTGCCCAGTCTTGAACTCCCTTTGTTCAGGCTGATCTGGAACTCACAGTGACCCTCCCGCCTCAGCCTCCTGAGTGCTGAGATAGAGATATTCTCTTTTTCACTTTCCCTCCTCTTCTCTTTCTCTACCAGCCATCTCCAGATCCTCTCCCTTTCTCAAAAGATCTACTTCCCTGTATCTTTTTTTCCCTTCCTTTTCTTTATTTAAGACAAGGTCTGCAGGGTTTATAGGGTTTCATTATGTAGATCTGACTCACAATGATTCTCCTGGTTTCAACCTCCCGAGAGCTAGAATTACATGCACAGTCTCAATTGCCTTCTCAGCGTGCCCCCAGGGGTGAGTTGGCATGGCATGCTGGGGATAGAACCCATCTCCTTTGCACTCTGCCTAAGCAGGTGCTTTAGTCTGCTGGGAAAACAGGTCAGCTCTTCCCGCTATCTTCTTATCTTTTATTTTGTTCATTGAATTACTTACACTTTGATTGTCTAATATAAGATATATCATGCAGTATATAAGCTTGTGTATGTAAAGTATTTCACTTAATATTTTGGACTCAAGATATATGTATTTACCTACAAATTACTCAAATTTGTCTTTTAGAAGTAAATGCTATTCTGTTGTACACAAATAGAATATTTTCTTTAACAACTTTTCTGCTGATTGGCACATAGTCCACTCCCAAGTTTCAAATATTATTATGAGTTGTCCTACTGTAATTGTAAGAATATTTAATATCTTTGGGAAGGAAATAGCTAGTACAAATGTAATACTTATTGTTGTATTGACCAGGGTTTTAGTTAGAGAAACAGAATAGATATAATATAAGGAATGTATATTGAGACAAAATATACAATCTATAAGAAATTATAAGATTGGCTTACAATAGTCAGCCACAGAGTCAGATGAGGAAGCCCGCTCAGGGCGTCTGCACGCTCCGGACTGAAGAATTCAACCTCGAGGTCTGGACTTCACTGCAGCCTTCCATGTAAGTCTCTCTTGGCTGATGGGTGTGCAATAGAAGACTGAAGTGTCTGTAATGGACACTGAAGAGTCTGCGACGGATGGCGAAAGATCCAAGTTGGAGGTTGAAGAGTCTGCGCTGCAGGTCAGACGATGAAGTCCAGTCTCAATGCAAAGACTGAAGCTTCTCTGACGAAGTGAAGTGTTGACTTCTTCAGCCCTTTAAAAAGTCTTTTTGTGCTCAGTCATTCTGACGTGGGTTCATTGCACCCTAGGGTAGAACCAATCATACCCCAGGATGGGCCCTTGATCCCACTCTAGGGAGAAGTACAATCATATCCTAGGTGGGCCCTGGTCACACTCCAGGGAAAAACCAATTGTACCCAAGAGTGGGGCTCCCACCAATAGGGAACCGGGCTGCTGAATCATTTAGCCAAGTTGACACACTGTATCAACCACTACAATTGTCATGTTTTGAATAATCTCCACAGTGATTTCCAAAATCATTGTACTACAGATTACATTTCAACCACAAGGATTGTTTCTTTTTACAACCTAACCAGCATTTGTCATTATTTGATTTTTGATCATAGCCACTTATTCTAGAGGAAGATGAAATTTCAGTGTTCTAATAATCAGTTTTTTCATGGCCAAAGTAGTCGAACATTTGTTTGTGTATGAAATTGCCATTTGTACTCCTGATGAATGTCTTCAAATTTGATTTTTTGTTGAATTTTAATTTTATTCACTTATTTACTTGTAGTTCCTCATCCATTCTAGATAGTTCATGTCCAAAGAGCAGCTAGCATCTTTTTCCACTGTGTAGACTGTTTACACACTCTACTGATTTTTACTTTGCTGTTCAAAAGATTTTAACTTGATATGTTGTCCCTTGATATTATTTCTTGAGTAATTGTGATTCTTTTGAGAACTCTTTACCTACTGCTTTAAGTGTTTTGTGTAATTTATCTCCCTGCAGATTCATTTTTGCATTTTGATATTTAGACCATTGATCTGTTTGGATTTTATTTTAGCACAGAGTAAATAGTATTGTTCTAAAATCAATTGTCTGCAAGTATATTACCAGTTTTCCCAGTACTGTTTTGTAAGTGGGCTTGCTATCAAAGATCAGGTAGTTGAATTGCCTGAGGTTATTTCTACATCCTTTGTTCCATTCCACTGATTATTTACAAATAGTTTTAACACATTTTTCTCATGTACCAGGAAACACCATTTCAATTCAGAAAGCCCTTCTTCCTAATGAAAAAAATTTTTGAAGGTCAACTTCAAAACAAGGAATTAGCTATTTGAAAGCAGGACTGCCCTGAACCACATCTCAGAGGTATTGCATAAATTGATTCGCACACCTAGAAAAATTTGATTCCCCCTACTGAATGGTTCTAAGTTGTGAAAGGGTAAGTCTTGCAAAACGAGGCAAGAAGCATTTGTGTATCATAGGTACATTTAAAGTAGACTCTGAAATCTACATCTGATGACTTTATGACAGCTATTTACTTTCAGAGAAAAATAGAAATGAAATCAATAATGTTGTGGTTTACATAAGGATGTTATGAAAACCTCATGCACTTATAAGTGGGACTTTTCAGAGTGGCTGGATCACAGATGTGCAAAATAGGAATATAAGAGTATGATACTGAATTAGTTCATGAAGTTATTTAGTGTAGGTCTAGGCAGGAATTACAGAGTAGCTAAGAGAGAAAACTCACTCTGGGTGTGGGTGGCACCAACCAGTAGGCTTGCAGTTTGAATGGAACAAAAAAGGGAAAAACATGGAAACAGGCTGATTCTTTCTCCCGGCCTACCCTGCCATGGACTGTTCCACTTCTGCCATGTTCCCTTGCCTTGGAACCAGCTACAAACTGAATATCTACAAATTCTGAGCTATATATAATGTTCCTCCTCTAGCATGTGGCTGTCAACATTTTGTTCCCACACCAAGGATGGAACTAAGTGTCATGGTTGTACTAGGATGTCCACCCCAAAACTCATGCATTCTTGTGTGGTAGGCTTTTCAGAGAGAGATGAATCTAGAGTGTGTGATGGTTTTGGCTAGAGCTGGGGGTGGTGATGAACGTGATATACCCGTCCTGCATAGAACAGAAGGGAAGGAAAAATTTTGTTCCTCCTTTTTGATCTTTTTTTCCTCCCTTGCTCTTGCTGCTTTTGCTGTCTTCTGCTGCCCTGACCTATTGTCTGTAGGGATCTCTTGATCTTACTGTGAATGGTTCAACCCCAGGGAGACATGGCGGTAGGAATGAGAAGGTTAGACAAGACGAAAAGTTGGGCTAGGTGGTCGTCAGTCTGCCTGATAGGCAAGACTAACTCAGCGCACACAGAAATGATCCTTTATTTATACTTCCACAAAGTTTGCATCCCATGACACAAGACTACCCAACAACCAATAGCTGGCCTGAACCAAGACAGGATGTTTTTCTCAGCACCAGAGTAGCTTTCTGCTCCAGGCAGGGAGGCACAGCCCCCCCCTACACACACTTGATCAAAGTCCTGACTTCCTGAGGCTCCCAACAGTTGCCCTCTACCATGAACCATCCCGCGTCAGAGCCAGCTGATTTTGGACTGCAACCTCCACAAACTGTAACCTAAATAACATTTTCCATCTTTAATTTTGAGTCAAGTGTTCTGTGTCAGCAACAAGAAAAGACTAATTAAGACACTAAGAAAGATATCAACAAACATCTAAATATTAAAACCACATTTGTAGTTTTTGAAATAATATTAACTGACTGATAATAATACAGGTTGCATTCCACTAGTTATGGTTAAATTAAAAATTGATATGAAGCACACTATGAAAGTTCGAAGTGAAAACACTATAAAACAGTTGGAGGTTTTGAATTAGAAATTTTTGGATTAATAATCTAGTAAAGCAAGAGCTGTAAAACATAAGCAGTGAAAGACATAGAGGTAATAGGCTATAAATGTCAATGTAGAATGAACTTTAAACCTAGTTGTTGCTGTGTGCAAGTAACTTAATCCTATTTTTTTCCTGAGGGACCGGGATTCAAATTCACGACCATGTACTTGCCAGGCAGGCACTTGTGCCACGGAGCTATCTCCCCAGCCCCAAGACCAGGTCTTTTTGATATTGCCTCTAGTTATTGTGACTTGAGACTGCAGCATGAACGACACAACCAGCAATAGGATTTCACTTGTTGCTATATCTACCAGCTTCTGCTATCAGTCCCCTTCTGAACACATTACTGTGTTGAGCCTGTGAATATCTTATTATTTCTTTATTCTAACTGTAGAATATTAGTGTTATAAACTAGAAAACATTTCCATCATCTAAATATCAAATGTTTTAATAACATATGTGCAAAGCTGACACTTTAATACAGTTATGACTCACCTTTTATCTCTTCAGACCTGTAAAAATGGCTGAGTTCATGTCGGGTGAAGTACATCATTCACTGTACTTCGATCATACCTCTTAGAGACATTCACAAAAGAGAAACTCCAGAAATGTTTCAGAAAGTGGAAAGTAGGCTAAGTTATGTTTAAAGCATGGGAAGGTATTTTGAGACAGTTTAATGACAGTGTCTTTTACTATATTTTAAATTTACATACTGTATTTTTGAACAGCCCTTGTAAATAGAGTCAAACAAATAAATCCAGGTATACTCACTCCATGGCCTAGCCCCAAGATTTACTTTTCCTGAAGCAATTCCTAAACAACATTGTTAAAAGATACATCAATGTGTAGGACAGGCTCTGTACTTACTATAAATCACATGGTCTCATATTGATAAAAGATAAACGAAGATACTATAGTAATAAATTTATTAATGTAATAATGTTGATAATTGCCAACTGGGGGGTTGAGCATAGTTTTAAAATGTACCTTAAAATAATGATTTTTCTAAATTATGACAATGATACTTCTTTTTTCTTTCAGTCCTGATGATTGAACTAGGGCCTCATTCATTAGGCAGGCCCTCTATCACTGAACCACATTCCCAGATCTTTTTTAAATGGGACAGGTTCTAGTTAAGTTGCCCAGGGTGAGCGTCTCAGATTTTTTTTTTTTTTTTTTTTTTTCTGATTCAAACACAGAGTAGCTGGGATTATACAGACATCACTACATTTAATTATCTTCGAATATTTTTGGTTGCTTGTCAGTCATTGTTCGACTAGCCATTGCTGCAAATTTGATCTCTTAATATAGACATTCTTTTTTTTTAGGACAATTGGAAGCAACACGGTTTGTTGTTTCTCTCCGATAAAAGCAAGTATAGGCGTGGTAACTTTAGCTTGGAAATATGCTTCCTAGATGACTTCTTCACGAACTTCGCTGGAGGTTTGATCTTGTCTTTTCCTTTCCTGGTATCACCTTATGTGGGTTGAATTTCGTAAAACTCAGCTCCTCATACATCTTATATATCGACTGGTTTTCAAAATATGTAAATTATGAGTTACACAAGTAGTAGTGAGTAGTAGCAAATTATGAGCCACATAGCAAGCAGTGCAGTGTTATCTTCACTTTATGAAGAGGGGCAAAACAATTGTAAAACATGGAAAAATAGATTACTTCTTCAAGGACAAAAAGGTTCACAAAGTAGAACAGTGCTGGATAAGATGTACTCTTCTAGAGAAATGTTTAGAAAATAAACAGCCACTGAGAGAGAAAAAGACAGGAAAACCTTTTGAAAATTAGCTTTATCACAGATAAGGACAATATAGGTCAAGTTGGTCTTGAACTTACTGTAGCTTCACATTAAGAATAATCTGGTCAATCTCCAGAGTTCTGAGGTTACTGGCAGACCATACCTAGCTAAAGTTTGGAGAATATAAAAAAAATCATAATACTTATACATTAAGCCTATTACGTCAGGGCAATTGTGATAAATATAGTAAAGGCAAAGGCCAGAAATGGAAAGGAAAATAAGGATAGATAGAAGGAAGAAATAAAAGAGGGGTGGAATAATATTGCAATATGCTCTAGGTGGGATGTAAAGAAGCTAACATTAGGGCAAATGCCTAATGTGTGAATAAAAGATTTGATAGTAGGAACTATTGTATAAGAAAACAAAGTGTTGCTAGATCAAGTATGAAGAAATTGTAAAAATCGTGTGCTTTATAATATGGCTGACTAAAGAAAGCAAGGGAATACAGCTGATCCATGGAGGAGACACCTGGAAATAACACGTTTGTTGGAGCAGAAACACCATTCGAATGAAGTATGTTGCCATAAAGTTGTGAAGTTGAAATCGGGCCAAACAGTTACACCTAGGGACTCTGAGATGAAAGTCATCAGTAAAGAGGTGACAGTTAAAGTCATGAGAAGAGAGAAAATCGCTCACCGGGAAGGGAGAGAGAAAAAATCATGCCCTGGAGATACAACAACGATGACCCTAACTTTCTCAAAGGTACTTCTACTTTTGAGCAAGGCTTTGAAGTTCCCAAGGTTTCTCTAATATTGATTAATTTGGGCATCTGCTTGTCTCTCCAGAAATATTTTAGTTCTTAATATATATGCCCAAGGCATTTTCATGTAAAACTTTTTCTAAGTTATTTTCAAATAACTTTGAAAACACATTCCCTTTTTTCATTATTTAGAGACCAGTTTCTCTAATCAACTCACACAGATAAGACCTTATGTATCAAACACAGTGAGTTTCCTAAGTGAAAATTTGAAAAAATAATGAGTCGAATATTTCTAGAGCAAACAGGCCTGTTAATTTCTGCACAATGCCAACTCAGTAAAATGAACTGGAATAATTTTGCCAAAGCTGCCAACACAGCTAATGTTTCTAAAACTCAAATCCATAAAAATATTTATATTTACATAAAAGACCCAGATAACAGTAGGTTATGCACCAATAGCAGCAACAGCTTTCTCAGATAATGTAGTCATGCAAAAAAAAAAAAAAAAAAAAATGGAACATCCAATGTATATTCCATTTAAAAAGAGGAGAGTAAAATTAAACTCCAACAAAACAGAGAAGTCCTCTGCTGTTATGAAAGCTGGCTCCGTTTTTCTTTACTCAGTAATCATCAGAAAAGATAATATTTTATACCAACAGCACTAAAAAGAGTTCTTATAAAAGCATTGTCACTATCACAATTCACAGAGCAGGTACAATATGCTTCACATCTACAGAGGCATGATACAGCACTGTCCTACATCTATAATACCAGAGGAGTCAAATAAGCATATCCAACAGCTGAGTGTCCTTTTCCTGGAAAATGCCCAAAGGGTGGCACTACACAGCTAGATAGGACTTTCTTTAAAAAGGGGCTCAGCTTAAAACGTACTGTCTTCACGAAATCAACTAAAGAACTGAATTTGTAGAGAAAATTGAATGAAGGCATCAAGACTCTCCCTAGCTAGGGCTTTCTCCAGTCTGTCACGTGTGAATGGCGACGGATCCACTGCAAAAGGGGGCTGCCAAGTGGTACTTTGAAGCTTTGGATCACAAGTGAAACACAAAATCCTTTTAAAGAGTAGCAGTAGCTGAAGATTCTTATCTGAATTTGTTCATGAAGACTGACATCCATATTCAATCATTCAGGAAGAAAGATCAGTTAATATCACACTTTGACTGCATGATTATTTTTTCTAAGTGAAATATCTTAATATACTTTAGAAGACTAATAATGTAATACTATCATTATTTTTTATTATAATGTTGTTATATTGATTATTATCTGATTGTAGTATTGTATTTGAGCTATAACTACATTAACAGTCAAATAAAAAGCAACATTTTCACAAAGTTGTCAGCTGGTGTTTATTGTGACGATCCAATTCTACTTATTGGATCTAAGGAAAAATGCTCCAAATTTCTCCTGAGTGTCAGTAAAATGTCTTTCAGCAAATGATTAAACATTTTATTTTTTAGTATACTTCTAGTTCACAACAAAACTAATCTATAGAGGTGATTGTGTATCCCCTGTCCATATATACATATCATTCCCCATATAAGTATCTCTCACCAGAACAGAACATTTGTTACAACTAATGAACCTACACTTACATATCACTGTTGCAGAGTTTTAACATTTCAGTGAATTTATAGTACCCTATAATTTCAACTTGCTTTTACCTGGTGAGACAGAATTAAATTTTTTTATCCATATTTTTTCTATCTGTACTTCTTTAGTCAAATATCTCTTCAAATATTCAGCAAATATTTCAATGGAGTTGTTTTTATTCTCATTGAGGTTTAGGAATATTTGTGTATTTTAGGATAAAACAGCTTTGTCATATATATTTTAAGAATATTTACTACCACACAGTGGGCTCTTTTTTCCTCCTCATGACACTATTTGCTATGGAATTGAAATCTAGATTTGAGCCGGAAAAGGCTTAAATCAACAGCTTCTATCGCTGCCAATTTTGTCAGTAACCCACTGCGATTATGGAACATTGGATTATGTATAGAACTACTTTCTCTTAGTTCAATGAGAAGAAAAATTCTTGCTCCAATAATGATTAGAAAAATTATTATGTCTACACTTTATGCTCTGTATAACTACTAGGAGGACAAGAATCTGCACTGTGTCAAATGCTGGAAATGTACTGCCAACATGTTTTGAAACTGGCACATTGTTATTTCTTTGTAAAAGCAACAACAATTTTTAAAAAGGGAAAAAATAAAAATACCAGATAAAATAAAATAAAATGTTTTTCTTTAGAAATAGAAAATTATGTTTTTATATCAATGAACCGTTTTAATTTCTGAAAACACTTTAATCATTTTGTTATAATCAATTTAATTACACATATGAACACTTTAATAAAGTTTTATCATAAAAAGGAATAATTTTAATAATAAGTAACTTACCAATTCTTTCTTTCCTAAATCATAATTCAGTGCCATATTTTAAAATTTCTTTCAAAACCCAGTCATCTCTATGTTCTAGATTTTTTTTTTTTTTGATAATCTTAAGATTTACACTCAGGCATCATTCATTTTGAGTTATTTTTATGAACAACAAGCTGTGTCTGGATTCCATTTTTTTGTATGCCTGTGTTCAGCTGCTCTAGCAGTATGGAACAAAGGTACCACCACTTTTGCCATTGTATTTCTTTTGTTCTTTGTTAAAGATTGATGAACTACTTTGTTGTTGTGTTTAGCAATTTAGAATTTTCTCCTAACACTGACTCAAAGGTTTTGGATTATTCAAGGTTTTATTTCCACTCTCTTGTTAATGTTTGTAATGTTAATACTAAAATTTGCTTTTAAAGGATTTATTCTTTATTTTTTTTCTCAATCAAGCATTTTTAAAAAACTATTTCTGGAAGTTAGTCATTATCATTGTTAGTGATAGTATAGTAGTAGTGTATAGTAGTAGTGACAGTTTGTATAGTATAGTATAGTACAGTACTAGTGACAATTTGTCAATAACTGATGAAAAGAAATTACAGAGTAGACATTGTAAAGTACTGAATTGATTTTTCTATTTTACTTTCTGTGCTGGCTTTAATTATTGTTACTGAAATCTAGATTAATACCCCTGTGAAGTATATTTTTCTAGTGTTTTTATTGATAGGATTTATACAATCTGTAATTTTTCTAAACGTAGAAGTTTGAGCAAAGAAAATATGAAATATTTCCTATATATAATTAATACATTTCTCAAAATTTCTTAAACTTGAGTGAGTTATGAGCTATTTGCATGATTTTCAATCTTTTTAATTTTGCTTTATTTTTTATTTTAGGGACTAATCTACAGGGTGTTCAGGGTCTCACTATGAGATGTAGCTTGTAGTGATCCACCTGTTTACAGCCTCCCAAGAGCTGGGATTGCAGGCGTGCATCAGCACGCCCAGTTTCAATTGCCATCTCAGCATGCACTGGGGGCAGGGGGGATTAGCACAACATGTCCAGGGATCAGAGCCTGTGCCCCTGTGCCTGCTTGCAGGTGTTTTAATCCACTGAGCTATTTGGCTGGCCACTGATTTTCATTCTTAACAAGACCCTTGGTATTGAAGAATATGAAATGGTATAGAAAGTTGACTTAGCAGCTCTAGTGATAAAACACAATGGTCAGTCCTATCATTGCTTTCTTCTTCTTCTTCTTCTTCTTCTTCTTCTTCTTCTTCTTCTTCTTCTTCTTCTTCTTCTTCTTCTTCTTCTTCTTCTTCTTCTTCTTCTTCTTCTTCTTCTTCTCCTCCTCCTTCTCCTCCTTCTCCTTCTCCTTCTCTTCCCTCTCCTTCTCCTTCTCTTCCTTCTTCTTGCAAAAACAAATCCAGTTTTGATAATTTTTTAATACTTCTATATTGCATTCTGTGTCTTTAAAAAAGAAATGCAATTCTTTTGTAGCATAGCTTTCTGACCCTGTAGAATTTTTAAATTTCATCTCACATTTTTCCAACAGAGCCCTGGGATCATGTACTTTCTTTGACTTCTTTAAGTTTAGAATAGCAAGGGTGTGCCCAGGGCATTTATTGCTGCGTCTCTTTTGGCTCTATCTCTGCCCTCTCTGTAGAGGAAACAATAAGTGTACATGTATGCAGCACGTTAACACACATGTGGACATTCAGCTACATCGATTGCCCAGGAAGCTTTTGTTTCTCAAGTATTTCCAAATACTGTGAAAGACCAGTTTTCCAACTGTCCGGAAATATTATTTATTTCTGTAGCTATAAGAAATATGTTTTTCGGGGCCCGGTGGGATGGCTCAGCGGTCTAAAGCGCCTGCTTGGGAAAGCTTGGGCGGCTTCAGGGACCTCAGTTCAATCCTCGGCACCACATGCTGTGCCAACCCTGCCTTTGGGGCGGGCTGAGCCGGCCATAAAAATGAGTGAATAAACAAAGGTTCTGAAACAAGAAAATAAATAAAATTTAAAAAAAAGAAATATGTTTTTCATTATCTATTGTTAGGTTCATCTTTTTGCTCAATCCAAGTATGCACATTGAGTTGCTAAGTCTTAGAAAACTAAATTTAATGACTAGGTCATAATAGGTTAATATTCAGCTTAAGTTAATTTTTAACTGATACAAAAATATTAACATTTTTCAGATGTAGGAAACATCATTAGATGTTTTAAATCATATATAGATAATCAGGGTTAACAGGTCTATCTTCTCAGACATTTACCATGTCTTTATGGTGAAAGCATAATTTTTTTTCTTCTACCTTATTCAAATATATAATGCATTACCATTACTTTAGTCATTTATCTATACAACACCACACCAGAGCTTCTAAATTTCTATCATTTTATTTCCACAGGTTGTAATAGTTTTGTCATCAAATTTGTTACTTAAAAATTGTTTTCATTTGAGTTGCATGTGAAGACATATTCATCCATGTGTTTCCCCTAATACCTGCATGGAAATATTTTTGTTGTTTTCAAATCTGTAATGAATTTGAAATGAATTCTTGCACACAGTGGAACAAAGACATATTTCTCATTTGTATTTTTTTCCTGGATGTCTATCTAGTTGATCCAGCATAATTTTCTACGAAATACAGATGCATATGAATGATTTAAGTTTTTGATTTGTTAGGTTCCTCACATGTGGAATGTGTGTGTATAGCTATTGTTTTCAATTTTTTTCCTCATTCTACTAATACATTTACTACTTCAGATCCACTAATAATTTCATTGTTTTTCCTTGCTTGTATATATGCATGCAAATATGCATGGTGATGTTATTTCACTATTAGTTACAATGATT
>PVJA010010875.1:0-20349 GCA_004027025.1 Myocastor coypus
CTTAGGTTTAAAATATCTGTGGGAAAGAACTACTAAAGAAAATACACACTTCTGCTAATGATCAATGCATATTTAAAAATGCTATCGAATATATGTAAAATCATAGATCCCTCCTCCTTTTCATTATATTCTAGTTGTTTTATGGATGAATAGCAAGCCCCACATGAGTCACTAACATAACTAAATTGCCACATGGGGATTTGAAGGCAATCACAGCTTCCCACTTATTAAACTTCATATTCTGGCAAAAAAAAAAAAAATAGTAGACAGCACATTGCCATCTCATTGTTTCTATTATTATATTTTGGAGCTGCTAATATACCTTCCAGCTAACTCAACTTGAATGAGTTTTTGGTAAGTGTTGAATGAATCTGAAAGCTAGAAAGCTAGCCTGAAATTTATAGACAAAAATTATGAATTTTGAAGGTTGCAGTGAAATAGTTTGTTTCTTTTCAGGATAAAACACACCACAAGATTTGAAATGTGGATTTAAATAAAGGTGGGGGGAGGTTTCATGCATGTCCTGACAGCACGGGTCCAAATGGCTTCTTTCTACCTACTCATTTAGATTCTAGCTACAAAAAGATAATACAGTGCCTACTACTGTGTCACAAGTTACTGGCAAGCTGTGGAATAGGGCTGGGGGAGTAGTTTAGTGATATTGATTATTTAGCCTGTATAAGGCTGTAAGTTCTACCCCTAGTACCAAAAACAAATAAGCCTATAAGTTCCTATTAAACTGATCTGCAGGTACCACTCTCTGCTCAGGTAATTAAAAGGGTTATCAGAATAGTAGTGAAAGTTTACACTTTTAAATTACTATAGAAAAGGACATTGCCATTAGCCTACCTCAGTGTAAACAGCCCCCACTAACTGCAGCGTTTATTGCATTGTCCTTGACACTTTCTGAAGCAGCTCTGGAGATCTGCTCTGAGCATCTTTACAAGGTGTTATCAAAACACAGTAAATGCTTCTGCCAGTGCCAGCCAAGGAGAAAGCAGACTCTTAAAAGCATTATCATGTGTCCTCACACCCGGTATTCGCTGAGTCTGGCATCAGAGGGTTCTGATTCTTCCCCAATGTCAAAATTACCCCAAAAGGTAAATGTTTTGAATCAGTTCAGGATACTGAGGCAACCACAACAGCATAACTAAAAATATTCATGAAACAAGACTTTCAGGACTGCCTCAAAGGGTATCCACAGCAAAGGAGTAAGTGTGTGAAGCAAAGGTGAATGTTTTGTGGGACATTAATGGCAGCATTATTTTAATCATAATAATTTTTAAAACATATGCACTCACTGTGTTTTTCGATCATACCTCATGCTATTCCTAGCAACCAGCTACGTTACTTTGTGTGTTCCCTGACTGCCTTAGTCTTGCACGTCCTCAACAAAATAATGTTAGAGCTTGCTTCCCATGGTCAGGAGGCTTGACAACATCACAAGTTACAAAAACATACTAAGGATTTAGGAGGTTTATCAAGTTACTCCAACCTTTTGGTGCTTTTCTTCTCTAAGATGAATAATACCGTTCAGAGGGGCAGCACTCCAACCAAGTTTAATGTTGAGCTCATGGCTTATTAGAGAACATAGGAAGCAGGTAAGAATGCAATCCATGCTGGTGCTCCACTGAGGAAAACCTAATTAGCCAAAAGAGATAATGAAAGACAGCTGAGATGCCTCAGAACACCTGTCACCATCATCTGTATTTCCAGGTATAGAATTAATTGCCTTAAAAGCTTAGTTCTGAATCTCACAATTCGAAATAAATTTAAAAGAATCATTAATGCTGTTGGAGGAAATAATGAATTTTAGGAAGACAAAATAAAAAAGACAGAAAACCTACAGTTCAGAAAAAGCAATAAAGGGCCGGTGAGATAGCTCAGCAGTCTAAATCTCTTGGCTAGGCAAGCTTACACAGGTGCAGGAGACTGCAGTTTGATTCCCTGCACCACATGCCGTACCAGCTCTGCCCTCACGGCAGGCTGAGCCAGCCAAAATATAAATAAATACCTACATACATACCTGCAATTGGGAAAGATAGGCAACACATGATAGTAGTCTTCATCCTGAAATAGTTAATGCCTGAAATAATGAAAAAACTAATAAAGTATGCATCTGCTATTAAAAAAAAAATACACAAAAAGGGGCCAGGAAGATAGCTCTGTGGCACAAGTGCCTGCTTGGCAAGGGCAAGGTCATGAGTTTGAACTCTGGTCCCAGAAATAAAATAAAATAAAATAAAAAATATACAAAAAACAGCAGATCTGCTATCTCGTTAGCTTATACACCTTTAATACTTAAAAAGATGATTTCCCTCTCAATTTAAAATTGCACTTAGGAGCCAGTGAGATAGCTCATGGACTAAAGCACCTGCTTAGGCAAGCTTAGGCAAGTGCTGGGACCATGATTTGATCCTCAGCACCACATGATGTGCCAGCCCCAGCCCTAGGGTGTGTTGTGCTGGCCAGAGTACAGGTGTAGTGGACACACCTGTAATCCCAACGTTGGGGAGACTGAAAGCAGGAGGATCACCACAAGTCCAAGCTGAGGAAAGGGACCCCCTACAACAACTAAATACATTTAAAAAATAATAATAGGATAAATAAAAACCTCACTGAAAAGATTTGGCTTATATTTATTTAATATATTTAATTTAAAGCAATATTTTACTGTATTAATAAGAATTTCCTGAGCAGTTAACTACTAGCAGGTAGTGTGCTAGCTCAGCAAGTTAAAAAGGTGCAGGATATGGTTTTTGCCCACAACTAAAAACATCCATTACCACACAATTTTAATTGACTTTACAAAACTTGGTGATTATTCTACCATGCAAGATATATCCAGTGTACAGAAATTGTGAGACATCTGAAAATATCAAGGCAAAAAGATTTATACCACATTGTTATTCAAAAGTTTAAAGCCCTTTCTGTATTTTTCTAATCCACCGAGGCAAAACTAATGGATGACATGTATTGATTTCTGGCTGTAGAACAGGAATTGTGTTGAACTCTCCCAAATGTCTTATTTAACGCTCACAATAACTCTACACGAGTTGCATTTTTAAAATTCCATTTTCTAGATAAAAGGGATTAAGAGATTGACTGGAGCTCACACAGCTCTTTAGTGGCCGAGCTAAATCCCAAATGTAGACAGTCTAACCCAGGAAAAACATCTCACTGTACTGCACCATACGCAGCGCAAGTACTACACATCTGGTCCAGACAGAAACGCTCTTGGAGAAATGGAAGTAAGTACTTTCTGTCATGCTCTTTTTGTTAGCACTTCCTTCTCTTCTGCTACAACATGAGTCCATTGTCTACATTTTTATTTTGACCAATTCTACATGTTTATATCTGGGAATCTGAGCAACTCCTTTGAAGACAACGGTGAGTAAGATAACAGCCATTTCTGAATTTCTATCATCTCATTTTTTTTGGAAGTTCTGTATCATTTCTAATGTTTTATTCTTTTCAAAAAAAATTTTTAAAGTTGCCCCACAAGTCTCTAGGCTCCTTTATTTTAAGGATAAAATTGTTGTGTTGTCGTAGTACCCTCATCTGTCCTACCACACAAGTGCAGCATCCAATCAATTTGAGTGCAGTCCTTAAGGCATAGTGAGCAGCAAGAACATCGGGTGACTGTGAAATATCCATGCCAACAGTCTTATTCTGGTCACCTTGGTTAAAACAAGCAAAATATACACATCAAACTCCAATCACATATAACAACATTGAATTAGCTTCTGTGACATATACAAGAAGCTTGGGACAGAGTTCCTGTTTTGAACAAGTTTATAGTTCAGCTGCAGAGAGACATAAAACAAATACAGCAAAGGTAAGTAATTCAAGAGTTGGTCTGTACAAGAGAAAGGAACAAAGATCATCACAGAGACTTGTGTGATGACTACCCTGTTAGACTATGGAGAAAAGAGGCTCTATAGTTTTTTAAAACCTTGATGTTTCTAGATTATATTCATTCAAGCCAATTTCTTTAATACATAATTTCTCATAGTTTTTATTATGACAGTGTACACAGTGAGTTTCCAAGGGATTTAATACTTTGCAGTGTTTTTGAAAATTATTTCAAAAAGTGCTGTGATCCGAATGTTCTCTCTCTAGCCTCCAAATTCATCTGTTGATATTGTACCCACTAAAGTGACAGTCCTAGCAAGAGAGGCCTTTGGGGGAGTGATTAGGTCATGCAGATTCTGTTAACAGGAAGGGACTTTGTAAGCTACGTACGTATTCAGGAGGAAAGAAAGTTAAGGGGGAAAGTCAGAAATAAACACACTGCCAAATATAATTAGGCTCGACAGAATTACTAAGCTGTGATCTCATAGATAAGAGAGCTAGGAGGCCACTCTGAGCAAACTCCTCTGCCATGACTCAAGGTTCCTGATGTAGGACTTCTTGGTATTTGAGTGCCAGTGGAACAATATTAATAGCTTCACAGCAGATTTCCTTCCTCACCTCCACAAGTGACATAAATCAGTCCTGTTAAAAATTTGCATCACTATCAATTATCTTTACAGGTTCTGAAAAGCTTTCTCCAAAGTTTTCACTATCAATCTTATCATTTTCAGGTTGTGGCCCAACTTACCACAGTCAAACACAAAGAGAAGTCTGTGAAAATACTAGTGTTCATGCCAATAATGCTGTTTTCCATGCTTTTCAAACACTTGAGGTGCACATATATCATTGCCTCTTCTATAATTGTATCTGAATTGAAGCCCTTTGGTGTTACAAGAAGTGAGAAGAAAGTCCCTTTGGCTGTGGTATGTCAACAATCATTGTTTTAGAATTAACACAGTGTTGTGTCTGCAGCACTACTTATGTTCCAGCATCACGAATGACAATATCTCCTTCAGCTTCTATTCAAAAGTTTCACTGAAAGACAATTTCCATAGCTCTCTCACATTTCTGCCACTCTAATAAGCAGAAGCACTTAGTACTTCTGTTGTGGATTATCACTTTTAAAGATTTCCGTATATTTTGGAAAATATAGTGTCTCTATTGCAAAAAGCTGATCTGTTTACTGCTCTTTACCATTCTGTGGGGTGAAAAGCAGGCAGGCTTTCTGCCCTGCAGAAAGGATTCTGGTTTCCTATGTTCTGGGTTCATCAATAACTTGTCCACTGTATGACAGTAGAGGCCTTATCTAGTCTAGCTTTTGCATCACCCTGTGAGAAATGGTGCAAGGAATCAAAGCAAATATGCTGGTTATTATGGGAAAAGTAATAAAGTCCTTTGTCTCTGACCTAGGAATCTTGTATCATCAACCAGCATCCATGAAATTGCAAGGCTAACTTGTTAACTTGCAAATAGCAATAAGATCTTAGGCCCTCACTCAGTTGTTTGCACACATCTCCCTACAAGATTCAGACTTACATCCTTGTGTGAGAACCACTAAAATAGACTCTGTGCCATCCTGGGCCACTGTTCCTGCTCAGCCCTTCAGTTAGCTTGACCAGCATGGGAATATCAAGACTTGAACATTTTTGCCAAGTTAGGATGCAATTTCATGGATAATCTGAACTTCAGACCCCCGTGTCTGGTTCGACACAGAGATAAGGCGATAACAGGGTGGTTAAACAACAGGATGTGCCCTATCAACCATAGCTGGAATGTCTGGGCAGAGCAACTAACTTCCAACAGACCACAGCTGAGAGGATGTAAAAGACAGCAGCATTTGACTTCAAAGCCACTATGATCCACTGCCTTCCTGTTTACACAGTGGCCTGTCCTGCATACAGGGCGAGTCTGGTCTTGCTCCTCACTTTTCCTCACTTTGCTTTTCTGCCTTTATTTTAAATAAAAGGTGCATTTCTTTGTTTATCAGCTGTCCCTACCAGTTCTTTGGGGGGAACAAAGACAGCCTGGAGCCACCAGACACAGGCCATCTGTCTCCCAAGTTCCTGGGGACAGCCTGATCTGTAGGGCTTCTCTGTGCAGTGCAGTTCCTCTGCCTTGCATCTTGCACATGTGCAGCTCCCCATACAGTGCTCTCCCAACATTGTCTCAGTATCTGCTGCTCACAGAACCTAACTGGCATCTCTTCTCCTGCTACAGACACAAATCATTCTTCCTTCTGTATGATTCCATTACATTCACTAACATGCCATATGCATAGCCAGTTTTACCCAACATGCCCAGGCATGTTAAATCTCAGACTGGAATATGCCCACTGAATAAAAAATGCACAATGTAGTTTTATGTACTAAAAATGATTATGTTAGGTGATATATGGTTCATGAAACACTCACTTGAGATTAGGAGTTATCTATACTACATTTATTTAACAGAAAACTAGGCTTAAATCTAAGTGTTAATTATAAATTAAAATTGTATATTTCAAAACTAAGATGCTACTAACTACATCTTTTAAGTATTATCAAGAAAACCATCACTGATTCATTTATTTACAAAGTGCTAAGATATAACTTATGGTAAGGCAAATCCCAAATTCAAAAATGTAAAAATGTGAAGGATATACATCTTAGATTCAGTGATATATATTTTAGATTGATGTTGTTATTGTTTGTTTGTTTGTTGATATATTTTTCCCTATGTAGTCCAGGCTGGCCTCAAACTTTCCACAACCATCCTGCCTCAGCTTCAGGAGAGCTGAGATTATGGACAAGGCACCATCACACCTGGCTTTAATACTGACATTTGTAAAAGAAAATTTCATCACACAGCACCATTAGGAACTTGATTTTAACAAGATCAAAACGCCATTGATTGTGCCAACAATAAAAGAGAAATTTAGAGATTGGATGCAAGTGGAAAAGGCAACGTCACAGAGACAGGCTCATTTCATTTCCTCCCCTCTTGATTATTATAGTTTGAACATCCAATTACTGTGCGACTAAGTTTGCTGGTTTGTAAAGAACACCATCTAGGATGCAATACCCTGAACACCGCAGAAATTTATAAAACATTTATTAAGTGTTCATGGTAAGGTGAGTGCTGAACTGTTTCTCTTATACAGTTTCTCACTTGTTGATTGTTTTGTAACTTTTTATTGATTTTTTTTAGTGCCAGGTGTTTATTTCCCTTACATGTGAGACAGTGCATAGACACAGCACACACAGGGTCAGCACTGTGGGAGGGGAGCATCTCTGCCTCTCAGAGGAGGACTGTCAAGGTGTGATGGAGAGGAAGACTTCTCTACAGCCCTCAGCAGGGTCTGAGGGGGACCATGAGCAAGTTCCACTCCTGTCTCTAAGCCTAGAAGAAGCTACGTTGCAGCTCTAATCCAAGTAAGTGGTGAAGGGATTGGCCTGGTCCTGATCCCAATCATTATGGGGAGGTGTAAACACTCAAGGAAGGTACATTCCACTGGGCTGCTAGAAGGCAGATGACATAATTAGAAGCATGGGGATGGGGCAGTGATGGGCTTCCAGGCTGTCTATCTCCTGGTTTAAAAGGAAGGGTAGGACAGATAATGGCCCTTAGCGTTTGGCACTGATGATGGCCACAAATTCGGGCTTGAGGGAAGCACCACCCACGAGGAAGCCATCCACACCAGGCTGGCTTGCCAGCTCTTTGCAGGTTGCCCCAGTCACAGAACCTCCATAAATGATCCGGTTTCTCTGAGCCACTGCATCAGAGACGTTGGACTTAAGCTATCCCCAGAGCTTTTCGTGTGCTTTCTGGGCCTGTTGAGGTGTTGCTCTCTTGCCAGTGCCAATGGCCCACACAGGTTCATAGGCCAATGCTACCTTGCTCCAGTCCTTCACGTTATCTGAGATGACTTTGGTTTGCTCAAAAACTACCTTCTCTGTGATGCCAGCTTCCCTTTCATTGAGCTTCTCCCCAATGCAGGCAATTACTCCTAGTCCTTCTGTGAGGGCATGGGCCACCTTCTGTCCAGTCAGCTCATCTGACTCCCCAAAGACGTGCCTTCTCTCTGAGTGGCCCAGCACTACCCATGTGGCTCCGAGGTCTTTGATCATACCAGGGCTGATCTCTCCAGTGAAGGCTCCGTTAGTCACTTTGTAGCAGTTCTGAGCAGCCACGGCTATCTTGAGATCCAGCTTCTGCCAGGCAAAGTCGATGTAGGCAGTAGGAGGCGCACAAACCACCTCCGTGTCTGCTGGCACACTTCAGGGTGTTGATGAGCTCCCCTAGGGCGTTCTTCTGTCCTTTCATCTTCCAGTTGCCTCCCATGAAGAACTTCCTGGATGGCGCCATAGTGCTAGTACTGACACACTGAAGGTCAGGATCAGCCAACTTTTTATTGATTTTAATGAGAAAAAATAGCAATGAAACAGTTTCAAAACAGGTTAGTAGGACAGTTATAATAATTAATACATTGTATATTGTTGCCTTCATAGTAGTTACTCAGAGGACAAGATGCAGACATGATATCCTGTCTAAATAATGTTAGTACAAACCTTTTTCACTGAACTAAGAGAAAGTAGCTGTGTATCTATCCTATTTTGTATATATATTTTCTTTTCACTACAAAATAATCCTTTATTTATATCTCCTTTTTTTGTTCTCTTTTTGTCAGAGATGGATGTTCCATTACTGTTAGAGAAGCTATATTTAAAGAAATCTTTAAAGGACCTTTTCATACTTGAGGCCAATTCAAGTCACTTACTTAATCTCTTCAACAACTCTGTGAAGTACTTTCATTTTTTTATCATAAATAAATAAGGGCACAGAAAAGTTTAAGAAACCGATAGAACTACCCATGCCTGGCCATGTTAGGTAGCGATTTATAAGACACTTTTAAAATGAAGTATGAATTTTCATATGTTTATAGTGGAAAGACAAAAAAAAAAAAAAAAGGAAAAATGGCATAGAGTCTAATTATAAACTCAGCATGTAAAGTCAAAATTTCACACTCTTCAATGTAGCCCACAATAAATGAGTCTACTCCTGGCTTCTCCAAAGCCAGAGGCTAAGTAATGTCATCCAAATTTGTAAGGACTACAAAGGAGTCTATTTTGTGTGTATGAGAAAGCAAAAATATTTTGTTTTTCTCTCCATTTTCTATAATTGAAACAGGCAGAAAAGCATAACAGACCAAATATGAAACATATGACCCTTCTGATGGATATAGCCCTGACTTACAGATGCAGTACCTGCCCTTCTTTGTCCAGCTGATAGCAAGGTGGACAGATTGAAGAAGGTTGTTGATGGGCAGATAAAGCCTAAAGACAGAGGAAAGAGAGATGAGCTTTTCATACCCATTTCCCATCCAAAACTCAGCAATAAGTAAGGGTGATCCCTTCTTCAGAAAAGAGGGAGAGTGGTAGTGATGGGGAAGACATGTCAGGTCCTTCCCCTTTGTGGAATCACAAAGTCTTAAGTGCTGTGCAATCCTGGGGCAGGGACTTCTGGAGTTTGAGACTAACTCATGATCCACTGGCATAATGGGTTTGAATACTGCTGGGATGATGGGTCTTAGTACTGCTGGGATTATGGGTGTGAGCGCTGTACCCAACCTGGAGTGATGGCCTGAGTGCAATTTAAGGGAGGGAGACTTCCTCTCTCAGTTATCATTATTGTTGTTCTGCTGCCACGAACTGCTGCTCTCTGACATGTGCCACTCTGCCTTGGAGCCATCTGAGTATGGACTGAAACCTCCAGTAATTGTGAGCTAAATAAACCTTTCCTTCCTTCATTGTGGATGTTGAATAGTTGTCCCAGCAATGGCAGAAAGGTAGCTGAGACACTAAGAAAGGAGGTAGCATGTCTTTCCTCCACTCTGTCCTATACACACATGCACATGTACACAGACACACACAAGCACACACATAGCCTGTGTGGCTGGATTATGATATACTGTGTTCTCAGCTCTCTGCATTGGAGACTTGGACTTCAGGCTTTTCGCTACATGAGCAATGTATGCCTAACAACCAGTACAGATGAATAAATAAGATGCCAGACCTGCTGTGGGTGAAGTCAAGCCTTAGAAATGAAAGATTTCATTGCTACTTGCATTGTATGTGAATATAACAAATGTATGTATTGATATATAAATTATATAGAAAAGAAAATGCATTGCCCAGCAGTGACTCAAGATTAAATGAGTTAATAGACAATAGTTCTTCCATCTCAGAATAAAGGTAAGCCACTGACTCACTGCACCACAGAAGTGACTCTGGGGTGAGAGCCCACACAGCCCCCCAGTAAAGCCAGGGAGGACAAGGCCAAGGCCAGGCGAAGAGAGGAAGTGGCTCTTGATGTGTTTGAGAGAACCTCCCTTTAAAGTGCTACAGAAAGAGCAGAGGGAAAAAAAACAAAATCAGAATGACATCACTGTCTCAGAAACTCCTTCTCCCTCCACATCAGGGATCTTAACTCAAGTGAAAAACACAACGGGAACAGCCACAGTGAGAAGTCAGCTCCCTCCAGCAACTAGAGATTCTGGTCTAGGGTTTTCTTGAATTTGGTGACACTGCTACCAAATTCTTTCCTTAAAGTCTGTCCAAATTTCATAATAAATATATATTATATAAATAATCTTCTGTTGTTCTTTCTGCTTTAACATTAAAATCAGAATTCTCAATCTTCAGCCTTAACCCTTACACAGCTCTCATGAGAACACTCCCACATTCACACCTGAGACATCTGAATTGGCACCAATCCCTATACAGTATCAGAAGGTTGTGTAGACAGCTCACCCTGTTTGTGGCTTTTTTTTTTTTTTTTTTTTTTTTTTTTTTTTTTTTTTTTTTTTTTTTTTTTTTTTTTTTTTTTTTTTTTTTTTTTTTTTTTTGCCTCAAGCTCTTCCCTAGGAACAGGACACAAACACTGCAAGTGTTCTTTGGGGGCCTAATGACTGGCACCTCGTGCCATGCTACACATGAAGAGGAACACAGGAAACAGAGTCCCCAGCCCTGTAGGGTGTACAGCCTAGAGGACCCTTCTTACAGATCCTCTCCATGCCTAAAAGGTCCCACAGGAAACATGGCCAGCCACTGGGCTCCAGAGCTCTCTCCCTCCTCACCCCGCCCCCTTTAGCTGTCCTCACTCTCACCACTTCACATATTGTAAATTCCTGAACCAAGCCATCGAAAGACTCCAGGCCCCTTCAAAGCAAAACACTCATAAATGAATCCTGGAGCCTGAGTAATCCTTGGTCTACTTGCTCTTACCGTCAGGATTTTAACTTCAGAGATAAACTATTAGGCTATCTGTAAACAGCTTTGAGAGTGGGATTTAGAACCGTCTACAAACCCTCTGAAATTCTGTCTGTTTTTATGTGTATACCCTGTTTCTAGAGAAAGCAGAACCCTTCTTAGATTTTCAAAGGCACATGAAGCCAGAAAAGCTCAGATCCTCTTTTGTGTTAGGTTTTGAGCAGCTATGTCACTTTTTCAATTATTACCATGAGCCTGGGAATTCATTTTACTTTAGCTTTTTTTTCTAATAAAGAATGAGATTTCCAGCAATATGTTCTTTTTTTCTTAAGTGTCATTGAAAGAAAATTAATTTTTTTATGGCATTATGACAACTCAAAACCCAAACACCAAAACAGCGTTTCTTATAATTGAGGCTAGAGTCCAGGGAAGATCTTGATAGAAATTTGTACTTCTTTTATGATGTAAATTGTCCAAGAATTTAGGAAATCTTGGTGTTCTTTTAGGAGCTATATTGTGAAGGTGAAATTTGGGTGTCTCACTAAGACAAGGCTTAATTAATTCTCACAAGCTACAGTGAAAATCATAATCATTAATGCCTAACAATAAAGTTAAAAATTATTGAAATATGTGTTTAATAAAAGTGCTTGTTGCTCTATATTTCGGTCACATAACACTTAATGTTATTTTCAGGTCACCAGAAAAAGATTCAGGGTTTCTTTTTTTTTTCAGATAGAAATAGATTAAAAATAAAAATGCAAAATTCTCAACCTCACATGCCTAATATCTTTTAAATTCTAGGTGGCTTTTACCATACTAGATATTATTGTAGAAACAGTGCACAATTCTACCACTTAAAATAATGAGTAGCTACTTTTTTATTTAGATCATGGTTGTAAGAACTGAGAAGGAAGAAAAAGGAAGGCAAAATACCTTTAATTTTATTATTGCTTTTGTGTATTACTATTTTACGTGGAATCAGAGTAACATGAGTATATTTGAAAAATTATATAAATTTTTTGTTGGGTTGTTTGTACGATTTTGTTTGTTGTTTGTTTTCTTTGCAATGGGGTCTTCACTACATGGTTCAGGCTGGGCTCAAACTCACTGTGTAGCCAAGGCTGGCCTCAAACTCTGGGTCACATTCCAGCCTCAGCCTTCCCAGTGCTAGGAGGTACATGCCGCCATGACTGGCTAAATAAGTTATTTGTAATCCAAATCCATCCAGAAAAAAGAATTTGGGTAGTTTGAAACAAACAGAAGATATTATTTTAAGGTTCAAGCACTAATGAAAAATCACTACAGTGCCTAATAATAATAATTTATGTTTTTAAAGAAGAGGTAAAATATCAATTTCATAATAAGATATAATATTTTATATTAATCCCTATGAACCCTTTCAATATCAGCACAAGTATTATTGCTATTCTCAGTATACTGATGAAGTAGAATGGAAAATGTTATGCTCAAAATAGAGAACATAGTAACACAAGAAAAACATAAAGTCAAGGAATAAATAAATATTCACTTTATAGAGATACTGGTGCAAATTCTCTTGGAAACCAAAAGCTATAGTAATGGATGTTTTTTGAAAGGCGAGCGCTATTAGCAAAAGATAATACAAAGTTTCACATTATAATCTTTAAAATTTTAAAATAAAAAATAGCTGTTTGAATTTTGCAATATGGAGTACTATGAACATTATGACAACTGAAGGCCCAAACACTGAAAGATTTTTCTTTAAAGTTAAGGTACACTAGCACATTCACATAGCACAGAACACGCACAGTATTCTTGATTAGAAGTGGGAAAAGTAACATCCAGCTTTGATAGTTATGATTTTTGGATTTGTTCACATGTGAAATCTCCATTTCCAATGCAATCCGTGTTCATGCTACATCTGTTAACTTTGCTGTTCCCTAAGTGGAAGTACAGAACAATGCAGGGAAAAAAAGACACAAAGGTGACCCTGGGAAGCAAATGTCACACAAGTGTTTCCAAATCAGATCTGCAAAATAATAAAAATTCAGTGAGACTGGGGTGCTTAAGCAAACCCATCTACTCACTAAATTTACTCACCAGTTCCTTTAAGTAGAAAAAAGATTAGTGGTGAAGCAAAAAACTCTTCTCTTTCACTTTCTCTCTCTTTTTCCAGTCCTTTATTTTTATTACTATAGCAATTGTGCCCACCAGGATTTATAAAGCACTGTAAGAAGAATGCCAATCATAAGCTATGGCATGCAAAGGATTGAAAGGTAATATTTGAGAAGGAAAATCAAAGGTGAAGTTGGGAGTTAGCGAAGCCAGGCGGCCGGCCGCGTATAATGCATTACCAGAGAGAACCACGCATAGCAGAAAAAACTGGAGGAAGACGACAGAGAAACTACACAAAATACCAGTGCACCCCAGATTTCTGAGGCTAAATAAAGTGCATCTTTAGCTAAGCTAAAGAAAGATCATTTTAAACTTGGACTTCAGAGTAGAAAATGATGTAAGCAAAAAGTGAAACACCTGAGTACCCAAACTGATGACAAATAAGTTTCCAGGCAATCCCAAAGGGGCAGGGAGGAGACACTGCTTACTGGTGGCTCTCGAGAGGACTCAGTGCATTGCGCAGGGAGGAGAATGCTGCTTACCTACGGCACCTTTTGGATCCGCCCATTACTGTCATTACCAAGTTCTCCTTTTGATGCAGGAAACCTGTTGCCAGGACAATAATTACCTTCACCTCCTGGACCTCAATTTCCCTGTTGTGCCACTTAAATGTTTCAGGTCTTTGGGGAAGTAATTATCAAATTTTTATTCCCGAATTGCTAAGTAATCCCCCAAGAATTGAGACACTCCTTTTTTTTTTGTCAGGACCGGGGATTGAACTCAGGTCTTTGTGTTTGCCAGGCAAGCGCTTATTCTACTGAGCTATCTCCCCAGCCCCAATCCCCCAAGAATTGAGAAAAGTGATTCTCTTTAGGAGGTAAGCTGTGTATTTCCTATGACCCATAGCAAAAGGCTCAGGAACCTCAATGGACCATTGATAGTCACCCGTGGGTGCTTTCATTTATTATTAAGCACCAACAATATGGGGCTTCACAATGTTGAAGGCACAGAAGGGTTGAAAAGCAAGTCTCTTCCCACGGAGAGCTCACAGTCCAGAGAGAAGATGGGCTCACCAGGGAAGATCTAGCCGGCAAATCTCTGCAAGGCAGAGACTTAGAACCAGTTGGGAGCAGGCAGCAAGGAGAAGGGGGGCAGGCGAGGGATGTCATGAATGACTAGAGGATTCCTAGAGGATGCAGGAAGTTTGCCAGAGTAATTAAGAAATAGAAGTCATTCCAGAAAGAGATTACAGAATTTCAGTCACAGTGGAAAAGTAAACTGCCATTACCAAATATTACATAAAAGGAAGTTGATAGTTCAGGATTTCTTTGAGGGCGCTCATTATATTCTTTGGTTTCTGGCTTCAGATGATTTTGAAGAGTCACCACTGGCATTTATTCACACAACAGAGAGGCTACGGACTCTTTGTATGCTCCCTGGGTTGCTGCACACAGGTGTCAGTCCCTGGGCTCAAGCTCTTCCTCTAGCTAATCGTTCTCAATGCCTCTTGAAACTCTGTCTACTTACAAACACTAGGTCTTTGCTTTTACCTCCTTCCCTGTCTTTGCCTCATGAAAATTCTGATTTCAATCCCATTTGCTATGTTTCTTGTGGCTAAAAAGGAATGAAAAGTAGAAGTTGGCTTTGCCCTTAGGCCCTTCATAAATAACCTCACCTGTGAACCAGCAGATTTAAGCTAATGAATGTATTCTACTCCCTTTGGGCAAGCTACTGCAGCCAAAAATTGAAGATTTTCCTCCTTCTTGATTCTATTTTTTTTCTCTCTCTCTCTGTTGTTTTGATTTTTTGTCTCAGGTTGACCTTGAACTGACTGCCTCAAACTTGCAGTACTCCTTCTGCAGAATGTTGGGATTATAGGCGTGCTCCCCCACACCTGACACTTTCGTGGTTCTTATTCTCATCGTTTAACCCACCCTGCACATCAAGTAAATACAGATTCCTGTAAACATGGTTGCTATATTGTGTGGGAAACGTAAAAGACTAAATAAATTGGCATCATCCCAGCACGCTGGACATAGGATTAATGGATTATTAAAGAGACACGCAAAGGTTTCAAATAATGCCCAGTTGCTTACAGAATAGCTATAACTACACATTCTCTCTCACTCAAGAAAACATACTAAAAATAATGTAAATTAAGGCAACTTTTACATAATCTTGACTTTATAATAGTTAATTTATAGTTTATCATCAATAGGGAGGTGGGTCATGCCCACACACTGTACTCTATAGAATGATTGTGAAGACAATATGCAATATGTCAACTTTCAAAGAAAAGAAAGGGGAAAAGAAAAAAAAAAGTAATGTTGATTTAGAAAGGTTAATGTTTAATTGTTTGATCAATCTTATATACTTATATGTATTAATCTAAACTGATCTGATGATGAAAATATGTAATACAACCATTGTTAAATTTAAACAATAAAAAAATTGAAACTCAAAAAATAATAGTAATAATAATTTATAGTTTATGTGCCAAAAACATTGTCAAGTAATAAATGATATTTATTATTAGGACTACCTCTCCAGAGGTTATTTATGTGAGTCTGCCTAACACCAAGGCTAACTGAGAAATTCCACAGTACGAGACAGAGTGTTGCTTTGCTGCAGGGTGACGATCTATCTGCATGGTATATATAACAGAGAGAACCAGCCTCTTTATGTCCTGGTCATTCAACAGAAAGGCAGAGAAAGGGACAAAGAGAGTGACTTGAGCTTACCGCTTTAGACATTTCCTCTCTCTCATTTGGAAGAAGAGAGATGAGAAGGAGGTGGCTATGGAAGGGGAGGAAAAGAATTTATAAATATTGAGTGCTCTAATTTTCCAAATCATTTTATAGACTAGGACTAGTTATCGCCCCATTTTTCAGGTACATGGGAAATGAGTGACCAGTTAAAAAGCAAAATTGATAATGGGACAGCCTTGAACTCCAGCCTTTACAATTCTGAGCACTATCCCCTTTGAAGCTACCATTCTGGAGGGCCTTGGTGCTCAGTGTTATTTTATTCCTAATGTGGGTATGTGCCTAGCTAGAGCTCTGGGAGGAAGTCAGCTCACTGCCCACTACCCATTCACTCTTGACTGCTCCCCTAACTTCACCTGAATGGACAGGATGAAATCTTCCCTGGACAGCTTTCTACTGTCCAGCAGATTCCAGTAGGCTGGGGCTGCCTGCAGTAATACTCATAAGCAAAAACTCCTAGTAATCCAGGGAGCTTATGTCTGTATTTAAACTACTAATTTGCTTTTATAAAGATAATCAGTTTGTGAATATTTTGGTTGAAGTTTTTATGTATATTTTCTATTCCAGTACTACCATAGTAAGGCAAGAATAACCTCATGTGTATGTGTGTGTGCAGGGTCTCACTGTGCAGCTCAAACTCATAGTGATCCTCCTGTTTTCAGCCTCTCCAGCACTAGGAATACAGGCACATATGACCACGCCTGACTCAGTCACCAGCTCAGCATGCCTGAGGGTGGGGCCAGCACAGCATGTGGTACCAGAGGTCGAACCCTGGCCTCTGCACTTACCTAGGCAGATGCTTAGTCTGCTGAGCTATCTTGCCAATGCTAAGAGCAACCTCTTGAATGAGGTGCTGTGGCACACACTCATAATCCCAGCCCCCCCCGAGAAGCTGAAGCTAGAGGATTACAAGTTTAAGCACAGCCTGGGCAATTTCATGACTAAGAAATCCTGTTGCAAAATTAAAATGAAAAAAGGCTGGGAATATAGCTCAGTGCAAAGGCCGTTGTTTCAACCTCCACAATGCCCCACATACACATGAAATAAACTTTTAATGTAGCATTTCATCTGTCAATTAGGGCTAATTCAGCTTCTAAGGCTTTTGCAATTCTGCCTCAAAAAGCTTTGCTAAACAAACATCAGCTAAAAATTAATTTCTCATTTTAACACAATTGTAATAAAAATAAATCTTTTATAAATAGATACTACTCAGAAGGAAAGAAACAATTGGGATGGAATAGAAGGAAGAAAATTCACACACACACACACACACACATACACACACATATATATATATACACAAAAATCACTTCAATAATTGTATTACTAATTTCTATTACTTTGTTGAAATAAACAGGGCTTGCACTGATCAATTTTGTATGCCTTTTTCCAGTAACCTAAGCAACTACTTTTAATATATTATGGAATATAATAATCATTATAAATTTTCTATCTTGTTCTGAAACTTCGAATTTTTTAATCATTTTTCTCTGTCTTTAAATTAAAAACTAAAAAGACAGTTTAAAAAACTTTCCATTTCTTTTCCTAATATATGGCGCAACAAGATGTGTAAAGCAGTTGTACTCTAGAAGCAGAATGTAAGAACATGGAAACTGATTTTCCCCAATTTTTAGGGGTTTCACCCTAGAAAGTGATGGGATACATCTGTACTTTGGGTTAAATAAGGTAATAGTTGTAACAGTACAGTACTTACTGGGTACATACCCAGTAAGACATGGCTGTTGTTAACCCAAAGAGAGTAGTCACCACAAGTAATCTCTTTAATTTAATTGAGAATTCTTGTAAAGCAAGAATATCTGATCTACAAAATTTCTGCAAATGTGATGAAATATTAATAATGCTAAATTTAACAAGTAATGAAGATGATATAGTACATTTTTTAGACATTTAATTAAATATTTATTGTTTCAATCTTGTGGCTTTCTTTTAGTGTTCTGGGCCTATTATTCCTCCTTATCAGTCTCAAATGTTTTTATTTGAGAACTGTGCCCTTCAAATGTAAATTAAAAAGACAAACAGAATTGTAGCATTCTATTAAAATATGTTCACCTTCAGGGTTCATAGTTTTCACATTTTGAAAACCACTGCTTTAAAGTTTTAAAATAACACCATACATTTTGTGTGTGTCTTCTTATAGGCTTTAAAAAATAACAATTCTTGAAATGCAAACCTTTTGAAATACCAAATAATATATTCAATTTTTGTATATTGAGGCAAAATTTTAATTTTATTCCTTGAATGCATATGACTGAACACTTTGGAACTGAAACGACATACTATCCAGATGTCTCTCACAGGGCATCCCTTTCCAGTCAAGAGGATTTTTGTTGCCTTTGGATCGATGCCAGTTTCAACTTCCTACTGAATCACCATTTTTCCTCTTTGTGCCAAAATTTCAGGGTCAGTTCTGGCCAACTTTGAACTAAGCCAAAAGTAATTTAAGGATTTTGCCACATCGGTAATGACTATCATTCTGATTTACTCTCCTGTCTTTGAATTTCTGTTTAGTAACCTCTCCAAATTGTCTCAAAATATTTCCAAACGTTTATAGAGGAAAACTCCTCCAGGAGGCAGGACACTGCTGGAATGGTACTTGGGACCAGAAAGGCTGGCCTTTGAGGCTATCTCATTTACCATGAGCAAGCCCATTCCACCCCTCAAGGTCCTAAAGAGCACAGTTCTTAGAAAGGGATGCCCTGTGAGAGACATCTGGATAGTATGTCATTTCAGTTCCAAAGTGTTCAGTCATATGCATTCAAGGAATAAAATTAAAATTTTGCCTCAATATACAAAAATTGAATATATTATTTGGTATTTCTAAAGGTTTGCATTTCAAGAATTGTTATTTTTTTAAGCCTATAAGAAGACACACACAAAATGTATGGTGTTATTTTAAAACTTTAAAGCAGTGGTTTTCAAAATGTGAAAACTATGAACCCTGAAGGTGAACATATTTTAATAGAATGCTACAATTCTGTTTGTCTTTTTAATTTACATTTGAAAATTGTATTGCAAAACCAATGGTGGATGGGAGTGATGATGGCTTGGCATAAACCAAATCAGTGGCACTACCACTACAATCAGCGGAAATGTCTCAGGGAGTGGAAAGAACCTAAGGACCACGTGAGCCTCTTTAGGCAAAATGCATCTAGTCCATCTCTAAGAATTACCGAAGTTCCAACAGTTTCATTGCTGCTAAGAAATCCAAGTTCAAAGTGTCCTCCAAAAGTTAAACATTGCCAATATAAAAAGATGTAGGATAAACATTCCCATCCCAAAAAGGAAAAATAGGTGAACAGCCAGGAAACTGACCAAAGCAAGACTGAAATATGGCAAAGAAAGCAGTAAATCCCATAGTTCTGTATTCAGTCCCTCGGAAAAATTGCAGTGAAATGTGAACTCTAAAGGACTTGAGCACCACACTCCTCCAACATGACTGCTGGTTGCAGCCCTTGCTGCTTCACTTTCAGTCCAACTTTGCTCACTGCTTGCAACTTCCTCAGGGGAAAAGGTGGTCCTGTGTCTCCACCTTTCGAAGATCTCTACTGCACATTTAGCTTGATAATTACAGCTGAACACACCGAATTCCCAGGAGCTCACTGCCTGGTTTCTAAGGCTTTCTTCTAAAATGTGAGTAGAAGTCTCCCTTACGCCATAATTCTTGCATTCCAAATGTGTGTAAAACCAGTGCCACATGAATGACACCAAGGTCAGCCCCAGTGTGAGCAGCAGCTTAGCCTTTTCACATCTTGCTGGTACTTTCAGAGGCCTCTGAGCATCTGGATGATTATGGAGAAACTAAATCCTGGGGAAATTGTTTCATTACTTAGGCCATCTCCATCCTGAAGCACAGTGTTCTGGGGCTCTCTTCTCAAGGCAAAGACTTCCACTTTCTTGCTCTTGGATCTTGGAAGAGTAAGGAGAATCATACAGATTCCTCCTCCCATGCCTTCATGTAATACCTTGCATTGTCCAGATTCAAAGTATTGTGCTCCTTTTTCAAAACAATTCTTTATTTACTTATTTATTTGGTATAGTGTCTCCCTATGTAGCTTAGACTTGTAGTGATCCTCTTCTCTCAGCCTACCCAGTGCTGAGACTGTAAGCACGCACTACCATGCCCAGTTTCAGGGGCTGGCATGGCACAGGGCTGGCACAGCATGAAGTACTGGGTTTGAATCCAGGTCCTTGAGCTTGCCAGGCAGGCACTTAAACCACGGAGATATCTCCCCAGCCCCTTGGCTCCTTTTTAATGCTAATTGTTTTAGAAAAAAAAAAAATCTGGTCTTCTTTGTTTTTGCATGGTCCAACTTTACTGGAGCTTCCTTTCTGGACAAATTAAATTTTTTTTCCTCATTGATCTATAC
>PVJA010010875.1:20449-56298 GCA_004027025.1 Myocastor coypus
GTAGTGACCCTCCTGTTTTCAGCCTCCCAAGCACTGGGATTCCAGGTGAGCACCACCATGCCCAGTCTCAATTTGTTTCAATGTGCCCCAGGGGCAGGGGTGGCACTGCACACTGGTGATCGAATCCCATTCCCTGTGTCTGCCTAAGCAGGTACTTCAATCCACTGAGCTATCTGGCTAGCCCTGCATTGAAGTTTCTTACACCAGAGTAATTGATCCACTGCCTTTAATCTCAGCCACTTCACAAAGTCTCAGAATTGTAAGCAAACCATAGACACATTCTGCAGCAGAGCATAGCATACACGATTGGAGTCCAACTACCACTGGAGCCTGTTTCCAGCTGAAACCTCCTCCTCAGCCCAATCTTTGCTGCCTTGCTTTTCATCACATCTGGTGTCTTGAGTTTTGCCCAGAATCTCCACCAAGGTCAGCTCATAACATTCTAGAGCTGTTTCCCCACCCAGCATCTCTAAGCCTTTCCAAATTCCTCCCCAGAACCACTTCTCAAGGTTTCTAAGCTACATGGTCACAACAATGACTCCACTCCTCTGGCAGCCAATACATGTCTTCCTGACTTATTCAACACTGAAACAGAGAATTCAACCCCTACAATTTCCTCTTTAACTTTTAAAGAGGAAATGTTTATTTTTGCTTACAGCTGGTAGAACTTTAAGACCATAGTTAGCTGGCTCTAGGGTAGAGTGGCACGGCAGAGAAGAACTGCTCATAGCATTGCAGGCAAGAAGCAGAGAAAGAGAGGTCAAGGTCAACAGAGAAGAGACTCGTCCATCCTGGCATGTCCACAGGGACCTATCCCCTCCTCAGGCTAGCTTCACCTCCAACCAGAGCACTGAGTAATAAATTTATCAGTGAACTAATCCACTGATGAGTGTCATGGTGCAAGCATCTCCTAAAACCCCATCTACTAAAGCACAAAGTTTGTGGGGGCCTGTGGACAAAAGCAATCACAGGAAAGAGTATAGGAAAAAACTGTCACCCACCCCCCCAAAAAAATGACTGATCTCTTCCAATGCAAAAAAAGATAAAAACATATTTCATTCAAGAATATTCTTGATTGAGCTGTAAAAAATTTTAATAGTATTAAATCTAACTTTCAAACATGTCTGTAATATTACATATGATATATATGTAAAGTACTTATGCTGCTTACCAAAGTAAAATGGTTATCATGTGGAACTTACCATTTTAGATAGCCACTTTTTTCCTGGAATATTATTTATATACTTGAAAAAAATAGTAGACAACAAGCAATGCTGTTCATGTTTAGATATTTAACAAGCACTTTTAGAACAAAAAACTTCATGTAGATAACTTTAATAAAAACACCATGCTTAAAAACTTACTGAAAAGTTTCAAGCTTTAAGCTAAAATTAGTATTTAAAATAATAATATCTACCTCTTTCAGCAATACTCAAAGAGGTAGATATTTAATAGAGGTAGACTTCCTGTTGGTAGAGCAAGAAATAATCCCCAATTATCTGAAAAAAACTAAAGAAATACTCTACCCTATCTATTTACATATTTCCTTTTTATGTATTTATTACAGGGTCTCACTAAACAGCTCTACCTCTTTCAGTATACTCAAAGACCTTCTCAGGGACAGAAAGATAGCTCAGGGGCACAAGTGCCTGCCTGGCAAGTGCAAGGTCCGGAGTTTGATTCCCGGTTCCACAAAAAAAAAAAAAAAAAAAAAAAAAAAAAAAAAAAGAAAAGAAGACCTCATGAAATTGCTAGTGACATTAATGAATATTACAGATTGTTATTTTGTAATAAAATGAATTGGTATTTAAAATATCTACAAATGCAGTGAACCATTATTTTTCAATGATCAGTACATATTATATATCCACTCAAGATGAAAAGAGGGGCCGCTGAATTTTGAATTAACAGAGTATGAATATTAAATGGTCTAGCCTCAGATTATATATTATGGATTACTTCTAAATGGTTATCATTTATAAAATTTTGAAACAAGAGATAATCCTGTTATCTAAAAAATGTTAGTGAAATATTCTATGCTATCTACTTACATGTTTCTTTTTTATGTATTTGCCACAGGGTCTCACTACACAGCTCAGACTTGGAGTCATCTGCCTTCTTTCAGCCTTCTCAGTGACAGATGTGATAGACATCTCAGCACACCCAGGGATGGGGCCTGTGCAGCGGCATGTGGTGCCAAGAACTGAACCCTGGTCCCTGGCCTTGCCTCAGTAAGCACTTAGTTCACGGAGCTATCTTGCCAGCCCTACATATTTCTATATCGTATTTTCTTATATACTTCAGCCAAAACACATTACAAATGAAGAAACAGATATGAGAACGTGTCCTCTAGCTGTCTATTTATTTTTAATATTTGCCGATGTATAAAAGAATAAGCTCCTTTTGTCACTATTCTATGAAAAGCAGCACTTTTTCATAAAATATGCCACTTATATTAACATGTGGATTTTTTACTTATATAAAAAATAAATATCTTCATGCTTTTCTTAGTTTTAATTTCTAACATGTGATCTTGATAGATATAACTCACATAAGCAAACACTTTCTGGTCTTCCATAATTTTTACACATAAAAGAAGTGTCCTATGACAAAAATCTTAAGAATTACTGTGATAGGCTTGTATGTGTTCTAAGCCAGCAATCTCTGTGACATCACTATGAGGTCACCGGTTGCCATGGGAAGGAGTCCTTGCAGTTGGTTTCACATAGCTCTCAGTCTGTCTTGGAGATGTTACCACCCAAGAGCATCTGTTGCTGTCTTTGATGTTGTCCCTCGGACATTCTATGATGTTACTCTGAAAGAAAAAGAAACACAGCAAACTGTAAGATAAAATCATCTCCCCTTGACATTGGCTCTTCCTGTGAGTCTACTCACACTTCTCAACACCCTGAATCTTATTCCACAATGAAAGATGTACAAATTCCATGCCAAACGGGTAAAAGTTGCTGTTGGATATATGTGGACGTCAAGTCTTCATAAGTTCAGGCAATCTCTTAAAAATGTTTATCAAAAATGTAAGATCCAGCACCCAGCTTCAACCATCAGATATCCAACAATGTTTTATGACAGCAACCAAGATGGCATCAGTTCAGATGAAGAAATGAATCTTGTAGTAATTCTCCAAGATATTAAATTTACCCAAATTGAACTCCTCAGCAGAATTATTGAAATCATCAGTGCAGTATCCGAAGTCCAGGAAAAGATTGACCTTTATGAGAAGTGGATGGAGGCCCTAGAAGCCAGAATGAATGTTAATGAAGACCAACAATTCACAACCACCAAAGATATCCTCCCTTTGAAAGAAGACATGAATACTTTAAAGCGCAAGGTGACAGAACTGGAACACCAGAAAGCTTGCACCAGCATATATTGTTTAGAAGTTCTGGAAAGAGAAAAGGTTAAAGAAATTATAGAACTGCTTCACAAATTTATGCAACTAGAAACTATGAAGGACACCACAGTGTCTGTGGCTACTGAAATCTCTACAGCAGAACCAGGGAAAGTGCCTGGTTATCCAGAGCCCACTGATCATTGTGAAGAAAATAAAGTCTCTCCCAAAATTAAAAGTCCAAGGAAAAGTAACCCCCCAAAAGCACCTAAAAGTCTTAGAAAGGCAAAGCCAAATATTAATATTTACCCAGACTTTGGTACATGGGTTAGGTTAACTTTTGTTCATGGAGGAAAGTGGAAATTTTTCCTGAGGGCTACCAAGTTAGAGGACTTCATCCAATGGCTTCTTTCTACACCAGCTCTGCTTCCTGAGGAAACACAGGTCATCCCCAAGAGAGGCAGTCTACTCTCTGGACCTATTTCAAGCTTGACCACAGTCTGTCTTTCTCTTTTCAACTATATTTACTGCCTTTTTGGTTCTTCAAATGAGGAAGTAACTAGACTGTAGCGTGTTCTTCTCTCCTGTGCTTAGTACAAAATAAACACGATCGATTTGCTGTAAGCATTCATATGCCTTTGTGTTGACTGTGAATGCCTTGTTAACTCGCTCACTAGGGGCCTACTATTTGCAGAATTCAGACTCATCCAGTAAGTTAAAGTGTGTATCCCACTGAACTATTGTCATCACTTTAATTCAATGGTCTTGTTTTCTCAAAGGCAGTACACGAGGACTCATCTCCTGTCTCTTTTTATATAACACTAACAAGGAAAAATGAGGAGGCTCTGAGGAGGTGGGAGACACATTGGGAAGCCACCATGTCAGTTTTCCAGACACTTTCACCTTAGTGGTTTATACATAGATGAAACTTGTGACTCAAGAGACTCTATGACAAAATTTTAAGCGCATAATATGAAAAACAAAACAAGAAAATCCATCATAAGGCTATTAAGTTACCATGATGATAATGAGAGCGATTGAAAAACAGTAGAGGGAAAATATTCATTTAAAAATGTCTTTTCATTTCAACTTTAGCTTTATCAGACAATTACACAAGCAGCAAAAGGACTGGTATGGTTCTGAGTAATTTTCACATTTTCATGAAGGGACAGGTTTAATACAGAGAAAAAGGAAAACTCTGAGGGGTTTGAGAAGTCCAATGTCAACCATATCACAAACTCTTACATGGCAAGGTTCTTTGTACAAACCTTTGCTCAGGATAAGTTTCATCATTACACAAAATAGTGGCTGTCATGGTAATTTTTCTAAATAAGCAGAATATTTTGAATGTATCTCCACTAAAAGCCAGTGAATATAATCTACAAATATTCATTTGGTGTTGATGTTAAAACTACAAATATTCTTAATAAATATGCTACATGTTGTTATTCTCAGTTTATAAATCAAAAAGGAATCTTGGTAAGGAGGTACTTCGTTAGCTTGCTATGTGTGAACTTTCATGGAAAAGAAATGAGCTGATGTGGGTATAGCAAAAACTAGAGGGCAAAAACAATAGAACTATTCTGGCAGGTGGTGATCTAATGATAATTGTACATTGCAATTCTTTTCTTTACAGATACTAGAAATTTGCAGATAGGATGTGTACATGACCACTTTTTTGTTTGTTTGAGGCAAGATCTCACTATATAGTGCAGGCTGGCTTTGATCTCATGGCTATCCTCCTGCCTCAGTGTTTTTGGCTGCTAAGATTACAGGCATGTACCACCATGCCCAACTACACAACTACTTTTAAAATATCATTGCTGGGGAGATAACTTGGTGGCATAAGTGCCTGTCTAGCAAGACCAAGGTCTAGAGTTTGATCCCCAGCACCGCATTCTGAGCTGGCCCTGGCCCCAGAACTGTGCTGGTCCCAGAACCATAGTAGTGTATGCCTGTAATCTCACCACTTGGGAGACTGGAGGATGTCTGGTAGTTCAAGACCAGCCTGGGGACTATGAAAGTGTACACAGAGCCAGCCCAAGCTATGCAGTGAGACCATGTATCAAAAAAATTTAAAAAATTTAAAAAGGAAAGTGTCAGTATACAATATACCTCAGAAAAAGGAAGGTATGCATAAATGTTACTTTTTGAATGTGATAACTGCACTGACAAAGTAGACTGTTGCTCTAGAGGTGACATTCATAATCTCTTTGTACTAATTCGCCATCAGCAATACCCCAAAGGGACAGCCTGATCTGTTCTTCAGCACACTGGGCTCTGGGCTCCCATCAAGAGAGTAGGGAATGTAAGTCATGACACAAGCAAATGACTTCACAAAGGGCTCCCAAAGAGGAAAAGAGCCGGTGATTCCCTGGGTCCTCTGTGTGTTAGCACACACCTTCACTTAGCCTCCTCCTGGGGCCTGTTAGCAGCACTTGAAGTTTTAGGACAGACAAGAGACTGGGGTACGGAACACAGGACGGGGGATCACATTCTGAGCCCACATTCGAAACCCTATGCTCATAGACTCTATTATTTAATCTTGGCCACACTTGTTCTGTCATCTATAAAGGGGATTATGTCACATTCGTTTAGTATTTTTTCACTAAAAACAAGTGCAAGAGAGTCCTGCACTATAGATACTTCTTTTTGAATTACGGATGAAATTTTACACAAATGGACCCCAAGCAGGATGGATGACAGAGGACAGCAGAGAGCAACACTGAGAGTCCTCCCAGCATCAGAGAAGAGCAGGGATTCCTAGGCTCGTAAAGAGGCTGGAAAGGAGTGAGGTTGGTGAGGGCAATGCAGCAGGCAGAAGGAAAAGCAAGAGAATAAGAGAAGAAAGTGATAGGGGAATCTCTGTCTCCTACAATGAATTAAGTGCTTTGGAAGCAAAGAGGATTTTGCCTTTGTGTAATCGATTATCATCTGTAGACAATCTGTCACCTGACTAGGTAACATGATCATTTACCTTAAAATTTCAGGTGAGCAATTTCTTCCTCAGGCCTTGCCTTCAAATTTAGTTCGCTCTTACGGTAAGGCTGCATCCCCGCTGGCACAGAAGTGTGTCTGTTCTCCACATTCTTCCTCCAGGGCCTTACAGCAGCTTCCCTGTATTTCCCCTTTTTCCTTTCATCTACCACTTTCTGCTAAGTCTTTGTACTCATGAAAACATTCCCTTGGTTCCCTGGTTCTTATTGTCCTGTTCCCATGCCAACTAGCCAACATCTTTTCCAAGGGGAAGACATAACTTCCCTCTCCTCACCTCCCCTCTTCCATTCTCTCCACAAATCACAGGATCATGTTGGTTCTCTTTTTACCATTCTAGCAGATTCTTTGCAGTTTCCTTAGATGGCTCTTCTACCAGGAGTCATTCCTTTAAAAAAAAATAAATGCTTTAATTTAGTAGCTGGCACTAATTAGCCTCTCCAGAAAGCTTCTGTATTTTTGACACAGAGGTCCACTTAGAGGTTTTCTCCACCTAACAGTCCCCAAAAATAATTGTAAGTAGTTAATAAATGACTGCTATTTATATAGTGAGATAAGAAAACCATGTGTGTATACTCTAACATCTCAAAATCACATGTATTGAGGAATTGGTGGGTTAATTCATGGTCAGTTGAAGTGGAAATGCCCAGCAGACCTGAGTCAGCATGGTTCTGGTCCCTGAAGACCCACCTGAGGATTGTTGTCAAACAGAATAAAGGAGAATGAGAGGGCAGGATGGCACACCACCCATTTTCCAGGAGAAGCTTGGCTGTGGTTGGTTTTCCTAACACAGCTCTGCTGTTCTCCTCAGAGGAGGAGGAGTGCAAGTCTTTGTTGCCACTGGGCAGGATGGCTAGGAGCTCTGGTCTTGGCTTGGGTCTTGAGTGTTGCTTCCTGGGTCCAGAGCAGATCTCTCAGTTTTCTGGAACAGAACATTCTTCCTACCAGTGCAGACTTTCTCAGCTCCTCTACTGGCCCTTGGGCCTTCAAGTAGTTGATCCTTGATACAGACATGCATGAGACCTTGCGATGGACTCTAGGCCTTCGCTTGGGCTTGTGTGGGTTGTGGCCACATCTGCTGGAGTCTTCAGGTCTCTAGAACATGGTAATCTCTTGCACTGTTCTGCACTGGACTTCAAAGTAAATGGTATAAGATAAACCTACACACTTACGTATCCCGTATTACATTTATTCCCTTGCAAATCTTGACTGCAACACAGCAATAGCACTCACTAGTGAAAAGAACTGGGACTTTTAGAGCAGAACATACTAAAACCATTACTTAAACACATACATATATCAGACACTTCGATAGCAGTTAAGTATACAGTGCTGAAGTTTATAACTCTATAACTATTTTTAAAGACACCTTAACCCTAGTATTATTCAGTTCTCTCCACTGCAAACTGAGAACAATCATGTTCCAAGGTTTTGTGTTAATTAAGTGGGATAATGGTGTCATCTGTCCAGAATAGTGTCTGATTGAGTAGATATTTAACAAATGATGGTTGTTTCTTTTCCTCTCTAAAAAAAAAAAAAAAAAATGGAGTGATGTCATAGAAGTGCGACTAGAGAGCCTGAAGATGAACAGCACAGGGGCCCATCCCAAAGAGCTCCCACTGGTATTTTGTCTCATTTCATCAGTGTCTTAGTTACTCTTCTCTCATTGCTGGTACAAATATCCAACAGTCAAAATGAAGGAAGGAAAAGTTTCTTTAGCTCACAGTTACTGGAGGTTTCAGTCCATATTTGGCTGGCTCCAAGGCAGAGTGGCACATAGCCGAGGGTAACCTTTCATGGTGGCAGCAAAGAGCAAGAAGGAAGGGCAGAGTAGCAGCAGTTCAGACAGCTAACTTCTCTTCCTTCCTTACATTGAAATGCAAATTACCTGCCCCAGGGCAGGTGCAGCACCCACACAACAATCACAAACTCCAGAAGCCACCCCTTGACTGCATGAGGCTTTGGAGGGACACCTATACACAAACCATAACAATCAGCTATAAAGAATTTCAGACAAAGAATGAGCCAAGTGGCAAACTAAATACAAAAGCCCAAACCAACTCTTGACTCCATCTCATGATATTGTGATAAGAATAAAACATCATGTGACACTCCCCTCCTGACCTGGGCGTTCCACCAATACTCTATCTGCAACAACCATTTGCCAAAATTTAATTGCACACTTTATAAATAAGCAACAACAGAAAAGGATTTGGAAGAAAGAAGCAAGGATGAGCTCAAGATGAATAATTTAGTTCAGTTAGGAATACTTGCATGAACAGACATAGTCTCTAAGAGTATTCTGTTTATTTAAAAACATCCATCAAAATTTATTGTAAGCTGACTCTATGCCAGGAACTAGCTGAGCAAGGTGTGAATGGACACAGGTGAAAGACTTCAGTTCTATCCTGAAGGAACAGTGTCCCTTCCAGTTGCCAATTATGTTAGCCTTTTGCTTAGATTAGGTTTTTAAATTCCATGTATCAGCCGGGTGTGGTGGCACACACCTGTAATCCCAGCACCTGGGAGGCTGAGGCAGGAGGATTGGTGTAAGTTCGAGACCAACCTAGGCTACAAAAGTGAGCCCAAGGCCAGCCTGAACTGCATAGTGAGACCCTTCCTCAAAAAGACAAAATAAATAAATACATATATACATACATACATACATACATACATAAATAAAATCCATGTATCTTAATTCCCATTTATAAGGATAAATTTGCTATTCCTAAATAATTTAATGTTAAATCTTTTTTATGTATTTAGTACAGGGTCTACAGGGTCTCACTACACAGATCAGTCTCTTAGTGATGCTTCTGTTTTCAGCCTCCTAAACACTGAGATTGCAGGTACATGCCACCACACCCAGTCTCAATCTCCATTTCAGTATGCCCTGGGAGCAGGGTCAGCATGGAATACCAGGAATCAAACACCACTTCTTGTATCTGTGTAAGCAGGCATCTTAATCTGCTGAGGTTTATCTGGCCAGCCCTTAATGCTAAATCTTTATGCCAAAAACATTCGACTTTTTCTGTATTGTTCTGTACTCCAAAGGAAAAGGATTACGCTTTGAAACTTCAATTGTAAATCTTTGATTTACAACTCAGAATGCATATCACAAAGAAATAATATGAGAATTTGGTTTTTGCCATCCTTTAACTGCTGACTGAACCCTCATACCTAATCTAATGGTATTACTGAAATTACAGAGAAAGCTTCTGTGCATTCCCACACCAAAGTGCATCCTGGGAAATAGTTTCAAAGACAATAGGCCTGAAAGCTGGGTCACGGCATATATATGTACTTTGAAAATAGTAGAAAAGGTAACACTTCCTCAGAAAACTTAATCAAAGCTGATGGTCATCATTTTTCTACATTTCTCAGGTACATTTTAGCTCCCAGGAATCTGGTCAAGCTTGGAAGGGCTCTTGACAAGAGTCTTCCAATCTTTTCCTATAGTTAAGAATTCCATGTATTTTTAGATGCTAGACAGTCAGGTTCCTTAACTGTCGTCTAGGGTAGGAAAGATGTGGCCAGGTGATAGTCCGATTCCTTCCAGTAATTCTTTCAGAAAGGTTGTTCTCAAGGCCACTCTCTTCATAGACGGGGCAACACATCTTTGAGATATCAGAAAACTTAAATACATGTGTCACGTTTGCTTAGAGTGACCCTCAGTCAGCTTACATTTGCCAAGTTGCATGGTTTACAGGATGTAAGTGAATCATAGACAACTGACATGATTATTTGTTGTTATATCAATATTAATTAAATTGTGCCTATAGCAGCTCAGAAGAGAACCAACAGTGACCCATCTGGCATTTTCAATACCTCATCTCAGAAGTAGGATCAGAAGGCAAATCAGAGCTGACTCAATGAAGTTTCTGATCAGAAGCTGCTCTTCAGACAATGAAATATTGAAGATTAAGAGAAGCTGACTCGTCAATTTAAACAGGCTATCAGAAAATAGCCAAAAGCACTGGCTGTTATCAGGTTCAACCTACTGCAAGGAATGGCAATAGACATTTTTTCTCCTTTTCAAGCAGCAGGATCTCAAAGCCACAAAAGATTTGCTATGAAAACCAACTTAAATTTTACTAGTTCAGTAATAACTAGAAGAACCTCAGAACTCAGCTTATTAAGATCTCCATGATTTGGGACATATGACCTTGTCTGTCCCTACTTAAGAATATAAGGAGCACATAATGTAGAGACTAAAAAGAAGCGCCTATATATTGGATATGTCTGCATAACAGGTGCTGTGTGACTCACTGGGTATGTGACTTTGCTGGATTTCTAAACTTCTCTGAGCCAATGTTCTTGTCTCTGCACTAGAGATATTTATACACCATAACTTGGAATTATGTGCAAGCATGAAATGCAGAAAACATGCTCAACTCAGCACCTGACACACAGTACGGTTTTCCAGGCGCTACTGCTACTGCCATCACCACAACTACTACTTATGAGACTGGGCAGCCGCTATATGTATGTAGTGTTGAGGCAGCTTAAGGATCAGAGAGCTGGACTAAACCAGTGAGAAAGAATCTGACATCAAACGTGGAAGTGATGATTCACCTAAGGGTTCCCAGATTACAAGGATTAGAAGGGCAAGATTTCAGAGCTCCAGCATGTGACATCTAACATCTAAAAGAATAACCAGAAATAGAGGAAAAAACACCTGTCTATATTTGAAAAATACATCTATTATACCTCTCACACTCTAAGTAGTATCTTCAATATTCTGTACAAGAATGGTAATAGAATGGTAATGCTAGACATCCTTACCTTGTTCCAGACTTTAGAGAAAATTTCCATCATTCCCCACTTAATGTCATGTTTGGCACTAGGCTTTCATATTAGCTTATATCAGATTGAGAGAAGGTCCTTCTGTACCTATTTTCTTTGTTTTTCAAATCATGAGTGGATGGGAGCCAGGCATGGTGGTGCACACCTGTGATCCCAGCACTTGGGAAGCTGAGGCAGGAGGATCAGTGCAAGTTCCAGACCAGCCTGTACTACAAAAGTGAGTTCAAGGCCAGCTTGAACTGCACAGCAAGACCCTGTCTCAAAAAGACACACACACAAAAAAAAAAAAAAAAAATCGTGAGTGGATGCTAAATTAATCGAGGACATTTTCTGAATCTATTGAGAGGGCCATGTGATTTTTGTTCTCACTTCTATTTATATAATGGATTCCATTTATTGCCTTGCATATGTAGAACCCTGCTTACATGTGTGGAATGGAGTTCATCTTATCATGATAATGGTTTCTTACCTTTTCTTTGCTAGTATCTTTTTGGGGAACATTGCACTTGTTTTCTTTAAAGAGATTGGCCTATACTTTTTTAAAAAATTTTTTTGGTTGAGAACTTGCCTGATTTTAGAACCAAGGTAATGCTAGCTCCCAGGAACAAGGGTACCAGCATTCAGTCCCTTTCAATTTCAAAGAATCTGAGGGGTACCAGCATTAGATCTTCCTTGGAGTTCTTGTACAAGTCAGCAGTAAAGCCTTCAGATCCTGGGCCTTTCTTTTTAATTTTTTCACTACTGCCTTGTGCTGACTGTTGTTAGATTACTGGGGCTTCTTATATGTTGTTTGTGCTATTTTCATATTTTTCTATGTAATTAGGAATTGATCCATTTCTTCTAGTTTCTCCAAATTAATTTAGTATAGTTTTTGACATAGTTACTAATATTCTAAATTTAACAGCATTGTGATGTGGTCTTTTTTATTTATATTTGCATTGATTAGGATCTTTTCCATATCTTTTTTTGATAAAATTGACTTATTTTTTTTTAGTCTTTTTTAAAAAAACAGCTTTTGGGTACATTGAGTCTTTGTGCTATTTTTTAGTATCAATTTCATTTATTTCTGCTCTGATCTTTATATTTTGTTTACCTTATACTAGGTTTGGATTTGGATTGTTCTTGTTTTTCTAGGAACTTAAGTCGATCCTTAGGTTATCTGTTTTCATCTTGCTCTGTTTTCTAATATGAACATTCACAATTATCAACTTCCTTTTAAGGAATGTTTTCATTGTGTCCAGTAAGTTCTGATATATTGTGCTGGCATTGTCATTTGATTTTAGGAACTGCAGAATTTCTTTCTTGGTGTTTTTCTGTGAGCCATCGAAGAGTGTATTGTTTAATCTCCATGTGTTTGCATAATTTATGTGATTCACCTTGGTTTTTACTTTTTGTTTTTATTGCACTGTGCTATAACAATATGCATGGGAAACTTTTAATTATTTCATATTTATTTAACATATTTTATAAGTCAATACACAGAATATTTTGAGGAAACTTCCATTTGATCCTGAAAGGAATGGATGTTGTTGAGTGGAACATTCTAGACACCCATCAGGTCTACGTATTTCAAGGTCTGGTTCAAATTTGATATTTCTTTGTTGAGTTTGTCTAGTTGCTATTGCACCTGTGATCATGAAGTGTCCTCTACTATAACTGTTTTGAATTTTGTCTAATTTTTTTATGTCTGGTAGATTTTGCTGCATGTACGGTGTACTTGTTTCCATTGCATATATTTATTAATGCTCACTGTTTCCTGTTAAATTGCTTCCTGCAATATGTCATGAACTTCTGCCTCTTCTGATCAATTTTTTCTTAAAATCCACTTTTTCTGAAACCCTGAATAATCCTGGAACAGACAATAAAATTGAGGCAATGAAAAAAAATAAGGACATGATGGATTTATTACTGAATTTTATAAAAACTTCAGAGAAGACCTAATGCCCAGCTATCTACAAATTCTTTATAAAAGTTGAAATAATAACATTCTACACTCCTATATTTCTGGTAAAAGCCTTGGATAGTTACTCTATATAGTACACTATTTTGAAAGTTTAAAAACTATGAATAATGCATAGTAACTTTTATAAATTTAAGACAATGATAACTTACTGCAAAACCTATTAATAGGTCAGAATTCAAAGATTCCCAGGAACCCTGCCCCCAAACTCTTCTTCCCTTGACCCCATGCAGAGTCAAACCCAAAACCATAGAACAGGTCCACTTTGACCTGGACAGGCAACTGTGGAAACTCTCCTTTGTTAACATTGAAGGTCCTCCACAGACTAGGTAGCTCTGCCAAAATTAGCTCTCCCACAGCCATTCCAGCACCCCCCCAACCTTTTACCTGGCTGTTCCAGCCATGATCACCCTCTCTGAAAGATCCCATAAAGTCTTCTGCCCACTTTTTTTGCTGCTGTCTTAGTCTGCTAGACAGCCAGCCTGCTTGATACCCCCAAAATAAATCTACTCACACCAGAATGCCTGGCCTGGATGATTGCATGGGTTTGTACCTAACACCTACCATCCAAGAGAACAACATAGGTTTCACAAGAAACATGCATTAATGTACTTCACATAAAACCTAGTGTACCATTCTTAACCAGTTTCCCTTCTTGCCAGGTTTTTTAAAATATAAAAGCATTTCTCTTTCCCTATCACTTTTCCTAGTTTTTCATAAAGTGCTAGATTTTCTACTGCTGAGTTTCTCTCACCATTTTTCCTCTTTGTATTCCCATCTGTTTCTATATCTCTCCTTCTGCTATAGTTTACATAAATGTATGATTTGTGTACCTGAAGGGTGGTTCTTGTCAGAGCTCAGAAGATAAGAGTGCTGGTAGGGATGTACACACTAAAAACTAAGATTGATGGTTTAGTTTTGAACAAGGACTGATTTGGACTTTAGGCCATGTGTGATATATCTAGTAGAAAATTTCTCTACAGTGTGTCCAAGCCCTGAGACTTTGTAGGAGGCTGGGATCAAAGGCAGGATACTAATTGATGCAGTGAAAGAAATTTCAAGACAGCCCAATATTCAGATTGTGGCCTGGGTTCTACTGACTGCTTTTTGCCAGACCTACAGTGAGAATCCTGTGAAAATGACAAAGTTAGATGATTTGAAATGTTGCAGTTTCATGGGAAAGGGAGCACCTGCATAGTTGGGACAAAGAGGATCATGTTTCTGGAAAGATCAGCATTAAATGGAAGTCAAGTATAAGTACTTTGCAAATAGCCAAGAAGAAAGATACCTTAAGCACATCTCAGAAATCACTGAAATACCATCTTTTGAAGAGTGTAGAACCATAAAACTTTCATTTTTAAAGACAGCCTGAATCTCCTTGATGAAGCAGGGCGAGCTAAGGAAGTGTATCCCCAAGTTCAGTCATCCAGATATACAGAGGCCACTGCAGCTATTATGCAAAGGCTCAGGCTGCAGCTGACACAGACCTTGGCATCACCCATGTGGCACTGATTTTTCAGGCCTGCTGCACAAAGCAAAAGCCATGGGGTCATGAAAATTTCTGCCTAGATTTCAGAAGAAAGTCACATAAAAATGTATGATGGGACCATGATCCCAGCTAGGCCCACTGAGACAGTAATGCATGAAGCTGAAAATAAGATCAAAGATGTAGGATATACAAGGAAATTGGAGATAGCAGGAGCATACCATCTGCTAAGGAAAGCCTCAAGCAGTGAGTAGAGTCTGCCTCACAAAGAAGCTGTGTGGGATGCAGCTAACACCGTCGAGGATGGGCTGTCCGAGCCCTTTAGGGTTTGCATCTTACCACAACTTGCCCAGAGTGCTGCATATGGAACTATAGGATTTGCTTCTTTTCCTCCTGTGTTTTGGCGTTGCTTTGGTATGATTTTTCTACTATCCTGTTCCACTCTTAATAGTTTGAGTATTTTCCCTATGGCATTTTATGTCCAAAGTATTTAACTTTTTTGTTTTTATGAGGGCTCATGACTAAGAGTGTGCCTTGAGTCTCAAAGATATTTAGGCTCATTAGCAATGCTGGAACTGTTAAGATTTTGGTAACTCTTACAGATGGAATAAATGCATTTTTCCTAATGAAGTGGGTAGGAGCCTTTTAAGAACCGCAGCCAGAATATTATGGTACAGAGTTAAAATGTTCCCCAAAAGCCTTAAATTTGGATGTCTGGCCTGGGCAGAATGAGCAGGTAACCATGAAGATGGGTTACTTGGAAGGCTGTATTTTCCCTTCATCCTTTCTATCCATTCCATTGCATGCCATTCCATTCCATTCCATCCCATCTCGTCCCGTTCCGTCCCATCCCATCCTATCCAGCCCCACTCTGGCTCTGCTTCCTAGCCACCATAAGGGGATTGGCCTTTTTTCAACACTGTGGTCTGTCATGCCACTTCTGCCTTGGAGTCAGTCAAACTTGCGCTGGGTGCACTAAACCTGTGACCCAAAATAAACTTCTACTCCTCTGAGCTACATTTTTGTCCTAGAAATTGGAAAGTGACTAAAACATTCAGCTTCCTGCTTCTCGGCTTTTCTCAGGACAGCATGGTAACCTTTGTAGTCACATATGTATTCAGTTGCCAGCCAAGATCACAGGTAATCATCTTTCCTTTTTCCCTCCTACTCATCTGCCCTCAGGGGAATGCATTACTAACCAGCCCTTTGCTGTCTGATTCTCCTTACAGTTATCCCTGTCTTCTCGTTCCAAATTCCTCTTATGTTTGCTATTATATCCATGCCCAAATCCTCATCTCCTGACTGTATTTCCTCTGTCCAAATCAGAACGGCAACCACAATTCATTTTCTGTTTATCCCCTTGATATACTATCTAAGTGTACATATTTGATCCTAAGACATATCTCCACTCTCTTAGGTAAGTCCCTCTCTTGATGTTCCTCAAATGTTCACTAGTTATTGGGGGTTTTTGTCATTTTCTCTAACCTACACATCTTGTATTACTTTTTATACTCCAGTCTCTATTTTTTCCCATGAAATTTGTCATACACAGAATAAAATTTTATGTTGTGTAATGATACTTGAAATATTCTTTAGTCTGAATTTCAAAAGCAAGTGAGTAGCACAAGCTATAATTTAGTTAGGAAAAAATCTTTAGCTATAGTTTTCACTTATTATTTTTTGTACATCTTTTCTTATATATTTTTCTTATAGCTTTTCAAGAGAGGAAAGAACACTTCACCCTAATAAAATGCACAAAAAGGGACCTTAATATAATTTTTGTCGTGGCTGGGGAGAAAGCTCCCTGGCAGAAGTGTCTACCTGGCAAGTACAAGGTCGTGAGTTCGATCCCCAGTCCTGCAAAACAAAACAAAACGAATATAGTTTTGTCTCTGTGTTTTCTTTAATATACTGGCCTTTAGTACTTTCTAAAACATTAAAGTTTTAATTTCAAAGAAAATCCCAGATTTGGGGCTTGTATATAGTTTATTGAATGCAACTTTTATAATAAGAATATTCTACTGCACTGCATATAACTAGGTCACTTATGACAAAGAAACATAAGAAAGTCAAGAATAACACACACATAATTATGCAAAATTTCAGAATATTTGGAAATTGTCCAATTTGAAAAGATACTTTGCAAAAACTCTATTCTATGCTCTGCTTTAAACAAAGAAATTAGGTGTTGAACTTACACAATTATCAAGTTAACTTCAATGTATTTATAGCTATGGGAACACTACATGACTAAACAGTCCAAAGGAAGACTGAAAAAGGGTAAAGATTCCATTTATTTAGGTTCATCTACATGAAGCAAAGAACTAGGGAGTCGCAGATTCATTTCTCTTTCACTTTATTAAAAGAAGCTCATACAGAGGCAAGCAGAATTTTTAATCAGGAACAAAATTTCTCCAGCCAAACATTCTCATCCTCCATTAACAAAAGTGCAGAATACCCTTTCAGGGCAACAAAGGCATGTGAACATGGTGAGCCTGGGTTGCTTCTGACCCTCTCTGCACTGTGTTCTTCTACTCCCTCAGTGACTAAGCATCCCACTTGGCTAAAGCTCTGAAATGAATCTCCATCCCAAGCTCCTTGATTCTGTGTGTTTCTTTTACAAAGGCACATTTCCAAGAAAGGACATGAAGATGATATACCCTGCTCCACCTCGATATGAATTAATCAATCATTTTCATATGCAGGGTCAGCCCCAATTCCAATGAAACCTTAAGCTAAGCAAGGAAATGTCAGCTTCCTGCTTCTATCATCTAAGGTTTACTTTGTCATGCTTTTTAGAAAAAAATATTAATTTTAATTAAAGCCATAATTACATAATGCAATATAAGTGTGTACAATGTAGAACGGTAAAATCAAGCTATTTGGCAAATCCATCACCTCGTTTGCTTATCATTTGTTGTAATGAGACATTTGAAATTTGTTCCATCAGTTATTACAGTCCCAGTGTTCTAATAGTAGTGCTATCTTGAGAAATCTCAATACTTCTCCATAATTCACTAACTCACAATCCTGTGGACAGTGTGCTAGGCTACTCTGTCTCCACATCCTTATCAACAATTTCTTTTTTTTTTTGCCTCTGACAATATGATTTTAACATATGTGAGCTGATTTTTCCCCATTCTGAGGTGATATTTTATCTTGCATATCTTGGATAACTTGTGCTTAGCAATTTTTCATATACAATTTAGCAATTTGTATGTCTTCTTTTTGAGAAATGTGTGTTCAGGTCCACTCTCATTTTTAAATTGGGTTATCTGTATAGTGCTACTGAGCTCTATTTTATATTAACCTTTGCTTGGATGTGTGCTTTGCATATATGGAATGGAAGTTATTTTTATTCTGTTGACTGTTTCCTGCCTCACCATGTTCTTAGATGACTTTATTCATTTATTAGCAATTGTTGATAGTCTATCAAATAATATGTAGCATACTTACACAACTTCAACTTCCCTTCCTTAACGGACCCTTTTCACAATCATCTGAGTGTACTATCATCTCTCCTCTATTAGTGAAAGAAAAATACTCAAATTTTATTGAATAATAAATCTTCACTAAAATATGTTTTATTTTTATCTCAGTTATAAAATATATAGCTATAGTTTCAATTTCTACTTCTCATCCTATTTGCTGCTCCAATCTAGTTTTGCTTTTTTTATATAATTTTTTATTTTATTTTATTTATCTTTTCTTGTTTCAGAGCCTTTGTTTGTTTATTCACTCATTTTTATGGCCGGCTCAGCCCTCCCTGAGGGCAGGGCTGGTGCAGCATGTGGTGCTGGGGATCGAAACGTGGTCCCTGAAGCCGCCTAAGCTTTCCTAAGCAGGCGCTTTAGACTACTGGGCCATCCTCCCATGCCCCTAGTTTTGCTTTTACCACCTAAATTATCTGAACAACTCACTAATAATCTCTATAGTTCCATATTACTTGGCCTCTTGTCCTCTTTTGTGACAGATTCCCACTTGTTCTCTCTAGTTACAGTCTCTTTCCTCCCTTCCTGTCTCCCCATGATTGTGTACTTACCTCATGTTTTCTCCACAGGGTTATCAGTCACCTTCATGGACTTCTTTTTTCTTTTTTTCTTTCTATTTATTTATTTATTCCTTCTTCTTCTTCTTCTTCTTTTTTTTTTTTTTTTTTTTTTTTTTTTTTTTTTTTTTTTTTTTTTTTTTTTTTTTTTTTTTTTTTTTTTTTTTTTTTTTTTTTTTTTTTTTTTTTTTTTTTTTTTTTTTTTTTTTTTTTTTGTGTGTGTGTGTGTGTGTGTGTGTGTGTCTTTTAGGGAAGGGTCTACAGGGTTTTCAGGCTCTCACTACTAGATCCGACTCATAGTGATCCACCTGTTTACAGCCTCCCAAGAGCTGGAATTACAGGCATGCGACACCACACCCAGTCTCAATTGCCATCTCGTTGTGCTCTGAGGGCAGGGCTGGCACTGCAGGCCTGGAAGATTGAGCACCTCAGCCTCTGTGCCTGCTTGCAGGTGCTTTAACCCACTGAGCTATTTGGCTGGCTCTACCTTAGTGGACTTCTTTATGCGCCATGTCCATGTGGGCCTTCTTCCACCTCTCTCCACTTTCCTTGCTAGAGTGGTCTCATTTATCCCATATCTTCAAGTACACTGTTCTGAGTAACAGGCATACGAAATCAAATGTGCAATACTTGAATGCATTAAGAATCCCTAATATATGATGCTCCAACATCAACTTATCTGAAACTACCTTTCTCAAAAACTTTTTTTTTTCCAGAGGTTTCCCTCTCATGGTAAAAGGTATCAAAATCTTCCGAACTGTTCCAGCAAAGCCTCTTTTTCATTCAGTCCCCCTCCCCCTTTACCAGACAGAGTGACAGAAACAGAATCAGAGACAGAGACAGACACAGACAGAGACAGCAACACAGAGAAAATGTACTTGACCCTGCCTCCTAACTCAGCCTTCTTTCATTTTCAGTCACTATTAGCTCTCTTTGACTACTCAATTTACTTATTCACTAGTTTTCCTTGCCTCAATTTCATTTTTCACATAGCAATGAAAACAGTCATTCAAAATGTAAAACTTATCAAATAGTTTTTCGACTTAATTCATCCAGTGGCTTTTCAATCTTAAGTATAAAATCCAAAATCCTCCTTTTAATTTCCTGAGCAAAACACTATCTTTCTTGCCTCGGGATGCTACATATGCCTTTGCCAAGGATGCTGTTTCCTTAACACTCAGCAAGGCTAGCTCTTACTCATCTTCCAGGTATGAACTTAATTACTATTTTCTTAAGGAAAGCTTTCCTGATTAGATTAGAAAGAGTATTAGTTTCCCTTTTTACTTTCATATCACCCTGCGATTTTCAATTATAGGATTTAACATCCTAGTAATTAAATCCTACCTCTGTGATTATTTAGTAAGGGAGACCCTAACTAAATAATAAGCTCCATGAGGGTAGAGATTGGGTAAAATTTGCTCACTAATGTATTCTCGTGGCACAGACGAAATGTAAAGGGGAATTCTAGTGCTGCAGGAATGGCCATATTGCTATGTGGGACCTACACAACCAGACAATGCTGAAGTAATTCCAGGGACACACAGATGGAGCCCGCTGTACTGGCATTTCTAACAACAGCAGCAAACTTTGAACAACACCATTAGTCTGTGGGACCTCCCTGAGGAGCAGCAGTTATAGCAACATGGCTTCACTTCACAAACCTTTTTTTAAAATGTATGTATTCCATGCAGGGTCTCACTAAACAGCTCCAACTCATAGTGATCCTCCTGTTTTCTGCCTCCCCACCTCTGGGACTACAGGCATGCACTATGTCCAGACATGGACACCAGGGGCGGGGCCAGCACAGCATGTGGTGCCAGGATCGAAACCTGGTCTTTGTGCTTGCCTAAGCAGGCACTTAGTCTGCTGAGCCATCTTCCCAGCACTTCCACAAACCTTCTTGCTGGGCTTCTGCCCAGCTGGGGAGTGGCAGGCTGCAGGCATAAAGACCATAATGGAGAGATTCTGCGTGTGAAGGAGCCTAACAAGTACCAGCTGCATCTCCATGAAAGCTGGGTGCTCTCTCTAGAATTCACTGACAGTGGTGGATTGCTTTTAGGGTCAGATCCCTCCTGGAGCTAATATATTCCAGTTCATAGAGTCTTGTCAATGTTTAGCTGTGACATCTGTATGGAGAATAAATTCTTAGTCACTGGCTCAGGCAATAAATAGGATGTGTACAGTCTAAGAAGTCATCTACTGAAAATATTATATGGTTTAACCTTTTGTAGTTGGATTGGGCTAAAGTATTTTGAATATGTAGAAAATGAGAATTTGTAACTTCAAAAGAAAAGAATTGTGAAAACCTACTTCTAAACCTTGACTCAATACCAATTCAAGTTTACAAAAAGGAGACAACAAATCTGTCAACAAAAGGTGCCCTGTCTACCTACCTGGACCAAATGGAGCTCTGGGATGACATGGACAGAGGGGCCAAGACTGAGGAGCTGAATCTACTGACTCCAACTCTGGTCTGTTTGCTTCTTTCCTGTGGGAATGTCACTTAGACTCTTTGTGTCTTGGGAAATACTTTTTTGTCATTTTTGAAGGTTGTATAAATTGCAAAGGTATTTCTTTTATTTCACTAAAGGCTTTAGTATGAATTTTAAAAAGATCTCTTGGTAACGTCTGAGTTTTTAGAGAGTTCTGGCAGGAAGACCTACACTGATGCATTAGCTGACCTTTTGCGGCTGAAACACAACACCTGACATAGCCAACTTCCAGGATGACAGGCTTATTGCCACTCTCAGTGTCCTCAGTGTTGGGCTGTGATGGGCCAGTTTCAGGGAAAGAAACACCCTGATAGAAGGTCACGGTGCAGCAAAGCTGGTCAGTGCCTCGCAGCCAGGACACAGAGGCAGGTGGGAAAACACGAAGAGAAAGGGAGGACGTGGGCCAGGAGATGCACCCTGCGAAGTCACACGGCCAGGGACCTTTCCTCCAAACAAGCCCAACCTTCTGAGGGCAAATTCAGATGTCAGCTTTTCAACAGTAACTCTGTGGGTGACATAAGCACCCCACATATTATGATCACCTCTCAGAAGGTCCAGTTCTCAGCCCTGCTGCCTCAGAGGTGGAAACTACAGGGCATGGTTCTTTTGTGGTTGCTTTATATCAAAGCCGTACAATTTGACCTTCTGTTCTCTTTACCAATAGATTTGACATTGTTGTTACATATTTATATTTCAAGTATGATTAAGTATTTAATTATGATATTTATTCTAACATTGATTCCTTGAGAGTACTATCATATACTAGAAGTATAAATCCTAATAGCTTAATTCTAAAATATGATCAATATCTAAAACTTAAAGAAGTTATGGATTTTTCTACGAAGTTCTTTATAGAGACAAAACTTCATTGTTCTTGAAAATTATTGGCCATTCCAATGTTACATATTTTAAAAATGAAGAAAGTAAAATAAAAAATCAATTACTTCACTTGAATTGGTATACTGCCTAAAAAGCTTCAAAATACGTTACAATAACATATCTCGCACATTTGAGGCATCGTGTAAATGGAATGAAATTTTAATTCCAAATCCAAAACTGAGATTAAGTAAGAAAAGAAGTTGAAGTATGACACTTTAAAAAGTACAGCACTGAAAGGTCATTCTAAATCCCTGAGGTCCACTATGAAAACATCTGAAAATAGAATGATTAACATGTAGCAACAGACTAAAGCAGGGAAACCCTACTGAAGAGGAAAAGATTGATGAAGACAGACATTCTGAGGAAGTTCAAACTATGAATGGCTATGATTTAATGATATAAAAATATTATGACAGACAGAAGTAAGACGACAAAGTAATCAAACTTCTCAAAACAAAGTCTCCTGACATTTTTCACTGGGTAATTCTTTATTGCAGGGAAATATACTGTACATTATAGGATATTTAAGAATATCCCAGGCCATTACCCAAATTCTCTGGATTCAATCCCCAAAAATACAAAATAAAATTACACAAGGGATACTAACAGTAAATACATTCAACCGTCTACCCTCAAAATAATGATACTCATAAATTTCTCCAGATAGTGCCAAATGACACCAGAGAAAGGGACAGAATTGTCTCTGTTTTAAAATCACTAAATTAAGAGAATATTTGCAACACCTGTCAACTTAAAAGGAAAAAACAGATTTTATATCATTCACTGATCTATTGATTCCATACATGCATTCATTCGACCAGATACAATATGCAGTAGACCTTCCAAAGATGAGTACAGCTTAATTTCCATTAAGAAAGTCTACTTGGAAAAAGGCCATTGTTTTAAAATATATAATGGACATGCAGTTATGTAAAAGTTAGGTTTTAGTGTATAATCAAGATTAACCACTAAAGATCCTACCATTACACAAAATCCAGGGCGCGCCTGGTTATAATAGATGCAGTGAGTTTGCATCCAATTCAACTTGCTGAGTGCCTCCCTGACCTGTACTACTTATAGAGTTAAAAACATTTTTTTTCCAGAATTTTCTTTTGCCAAATATCTGAGGCATGGGGTGTGTCAGTCATTTAGCTGGATTTTCTTGAGCTTGAGTCTGCAAATGAAGAAGAGTCTGTCTCCTGGCTGTTTGTTGCTCCTGGGGACTTTGGTTTTTCCCAGCAGTGTCCAGTGTCTGGCCTCAAGCTCTGTGGGAGTCCAGAGATAAGTACAATGGGGCAGCAGTTCCTGTTTGCAGTGTGGTAACCATGACACCATACTGTTGAACTCCACAGGTCAATTGTACTTGTCTAATTCCTCATTCCTTTGAGAAAGAGAGCAGCACTTTGCCTCTAAAGTGGATTGAGCCTCAGATCTCTAGTTTCTGATGAACTTCACTGGGCCTAATTGTGTGCATTATAGTTCATCCTGTTTAAAATATCTAGAATTAGACCTATTGTTGTGCAAACCGAGCCCTGAAATTCTATACAGCAAGCTGTAATCGCTCAGCAAATCTCTTACACACAGTGTGATCACATACTCGCAGCGTGGAACAGATCATGGTTTCCTCAGTTAAGCACCAGATGAAGAATTTGGCTCCCATGTAAGGGCCATGCTGCATGAAAAATCTGTTTGCTTTTGTTTGTCTGTTGTTGATCTATGCAAGTAAAAATATAAGATTGCACTATGAGTGCAGTGCCAGAAATAAGCACAGGGTGCAATATGGAGCTGGAATGCAGTCAGAGAAGATTGTCTAGAGTAGTGATGCCTAAGCTGAGTCTTGAAGTGTGAGGCGTGCTCCAGGAAAATTCATTTTAGGGTGGGCAAAAGGAAGAAGCGGGCTGAGCAGAGGATGTCTCTACATACTGCAAGTTGAGAGAGGGTGGCGCATGTCTGGAGGTGGAAATTGTTCAGAGGAGCTGGATTGTATACTGCAAAGCAGAGTAGATGGAAGAATCATTTCCAAACCAAGACGAGATGAGGAAGGAGAGAAAGCAATACACTTTGTGCATTGTTATTCTCTGGCCATTGATGATAAGTGACTACACTTACACACTTTTATAAGTACTTTCAAGGGAAGAACGGAAATTCTACAGTAAATGTCCATGTTTCTTTTAAAACTAAAATATTAAACATTTTGTTGTTGTGATCTAAATCAGAATTTGCCTCTAAAACTTCTTAGCAAATGTAGAATGTACAGAGATCCTTCTACCACACTGTTGGTCATTTTGTGATGATATTTAGCTTCTCACCAGTACCTTTTGTCTTAGTTTTTTGAAAGAATGACAGCAAAATTTAAGCCATATCAAAGTGCATTAGGATTTCTCCCACTACATTTCCTATTTGGTTAAATTTAGAGTGTTTTGTTTTCTGTGGCCAAACTACAGATGACTACACATCAAATAGCTTCTCTAAAAAGTCGACCAGAAATTTTTGACATATTGATGTTCGATAGTTGAAGAGATGTCCTGTGTGAATGCAAAAAATATATATATAAATAAATTTTAAAAAAACCGCTAGCTTCTGTCTTTTTTAAGTCTCTGGGACTGGGGTCACAGCTAAGCAGTAGAGTGCTTACCTACTAAGAGCAATGGCTGAGGCTCAATCTCCAGTGGGAGAGGGTGCAGGGTGAGGAGGTCTGTGATCCATTACAGGTGATCTGGTAAATTCAACAACTTGCAAAGTATGTGACAGTCCACATACTGTAATTGCTTTACAGAATTTATTTTGATCTCAATATTGTATCATAAGTACAACTTTGTGCAGAGATTCTAAACAAAAAATTAGCAACCCAAAGTCAAATTTTAGTTTGGTTCCATAGGATGAGGGGAAAAGCTTAGCTATAAAGTAACAAGAGAATGAAGTGCTTCCCCACTGTTGTTTAGTTTTCACATACTCAAGAAATGACAGCTGTCAGAATTCTCCATCTGTTTCCTCTGCCTAGAAACTATACAATTGTTTGACTGAGTTTTCCTGCCCTCAGCAATGGTAAAATCTAAGGGAAAAGATTTCTGGATATTGAGCTTTGAAACAAAGCCCCGGGTATATAAAAAGAAAGAAAGAAAGAAAGAAAGAAAGAAAGAAAGAAAGAAAGAAAGAAAGAAAGAAAGAAAGAAAGAAAGAAAGAAAGAAAATAGAAAAACAGACCCACATGTGCAAACATTGTATTATTTCCTTAGTGTGAGAACCTGAAAGAAAAAAACAAAATCTGAAGGGTTCTGGGAGAAGGGTATAAACTTATTCAAAAGGGAAGAGATGCTGAGTTGAGGAGAAAGACAAGAGTTGTAGTGGGGACAAGAGATTGATGTATGTATGTAAGCAGGATGGCTTGGACAACTGTACTGTGCATTTCTGCTGGTCTATGGAAAGGTGCAGTTAATGCTTTAACTTGCTCCGTCGCCTTTTTTCAATTGTTTGTACTTTTTCTCTTCTTAATTTCTCATGTACTTCTCTCTTTTTTTTCTTTGTTCTAATTTTACATGCATATATCTGGTAATATGAATGACTAGTCAGAAGACAGCACTATGTGTTACAATAAATATTGTGAAATTTTTATTACTTTGTGAGGTGAAATTCTGTATCACATTTAATTTCACCTGTTTTAATTCTAATTTTTTACTGTCTTTAAAAATTAAAAAGAAAAAAAATCCATTTGTTTTCCTTCAGACTAGGAAAATGGATATGGTGAGGCTAATAGGAAGCTGGTTTTGCTTGAGAGATAGGAGTAAAGAAAGAGGAAAAGAAAGTGGCAGAAAGCCTCTTGCTTTCACAGAAAGACTGATTTTATTTAAAAGAAAAAAGGCATAACTTTTTATGCCTTCTGGTTAAACTTTACTGCTAGATGGTTAAGGCCAAGTTAAAGCAAGACCTATATAACAAAACATGTAACTTTTGTATCTGGCAAAATAAGTTAAACCCCCTCAGAATTTACCTTGAAACTATGTACAGCATTTTGTAGGACTTTTGTCCTACAGCATCAGCTGTCTAGATGAATCACAGCTATTGCTTGACCAATTTGCTCTATGTAAAATAGAGAATGTTTTCTCTCTAGGTGACTCTTCTTAGGCACACTATATGTCATCAGTCCCTTTCCTCTGTGTTCCATAATCTCCTTAAACAGAAAATTTGGAACACCACTGAGCTATAGGATGTTACAGTACAGTTTCTCTTATATATCAGCCTTAACCATCTAGCAGAGGCCTAAAAAGTAAAGCTAGATAAGTATGCTGAGCTTTAAGAGGCTCAAATCAACAGCTTCCGACAATGCCAGTTCTGCTGATAACCCATTACTATTATGGAACATTGGACTATGCATACCACTACTTTCTCTTAGTTCAACTACTATGAAGGCAACAATATGCATTGTATTAATTATTGTGGCTGTCCTACTGTGTTTTGAAACTGTCTCATTGTTATTTCTTATTAAAAGTAATAAAATTATACAAAAACAAAAAAAGACAAATGCCTAACCAAGGGACACTCACATGTGCAAGCAATATTCCGTTCCTTTAATCACTAAACCATGTCTAACATTCCCTTTGAATTATTATCCTACTACATGTATTTCCATAACAATTTAAGCTATCTCCATTTGTTTGCAACGTTCACTCTGCCCAACTCTGTTGGCTCACCTCACTATTTCAAATTTTCCTTGGGATGATTAAATTTTACCTCTCAGATTTCTGCTTTTGCTCCTTCATGTTCCGCAAGTGACATCTAGAACATATCTGGCTCTTGCAACCTCCAAATAACAGAAACAGAAAAGTCTTTTGATCCTTAGCATTTTCTCTGCTTCTGTTTCCACTGGAAGATACTTGGTGCGCTTTGCACTGCACTCCCTCCCAGATTTGGGGATGACGGTAGGATGTCAGCAGAACTCAGCAGTTGGGCTGCCCAAGTGGCAATGCTGGATAGCCTTCCCTGAATGAGTCTGCTCCATCTCTGACCTCTCTGGTGCAGCCCTGGTCTCCAGCCATTTCACATATCCTGTTCAGTAACCTTCCTGATAAAGTGACAAGCAAGCTCAAGCCTGTGTTTTTGAGAACTCTAGGTTCTACCTCAAGGACGTGAGAAAATGTCTAGAACTCAGGAACTGACAGAGATATAGGAAATTTAAAATCTAGAATTGCTTCAGCCCATCCAAACTTGAGTCATTTTGATGTAATCACTTCTAGTTTGATCTGTGAAGCGTCTCTTTGCCAAGCCCCACATGCTAAAAAATGCAAAAGCCAGTGGGTAATCGGTGTTTCCTCGGCTTCTCTAACACATCATATGTGTTTTGTTCCAGCCAAAGCTGGAGAAGAATGAACAGAACTTGGCATTTGTCAGTCTCACTTTCTGTGTCTCCATTCCCTCTCTCTCCTTTTTACTATCCTTGGACCCCATAGTTAGGTTTCATTTGCTCTAAGTCATATCCCTGTGCTGTTTAAGAGAACTTTAGCTGCTACAACAAATATCCCTTGCCAAACATATGTTTTTACATATGAATAGGTTTATATCTTGCTCCCATGGCCTCAGCTCAAATGCAATGTTCCTGGTCAAATGTCTTTCTATTTGGACATGCAGAGATGTGTTTTCTTCCAGTAATACTGCAGTAATACTGATCTCTTCTTGGTCCTTGCAGATCCCCACATATCAGGTTGCTATGAAGTGGGCCATGTAGTGACACAAATCTCTTGTACTTACGTTTCACTGGCCAGAAACTCATTTATATGTTCATACTTCAATACTAAGGAGGCTGACAGCTGCAGCCTGTATGTATGCTAGTGGAAAAAATCTACTAGGAAGAAAGTATTATAGTCTATATTATGAACAAATGAGAATCTTCTTGATATTATGGAAGAGACACTAAACTCTGAATTCTCTAGGCTCCACTTTTTAATATTCTAAAAGGATTTTAATAATTCTTTTCCAGAAGTCTTGATCTTCTATTATCTTAAAGCCTTATTTTGCATTTTACTGGGTGAGAGTGACCCTCTTCCTTTGCACTTGTGATGTAATTCACTAATACATCTAGCCCTATACAATAAGCTTCTCCTAAAGTGAACTGAATTGCAAAAAAATAAAGCATATTAATACTTTTAAAATATTCTCCTTTGTGTAAAATGTATTGCCTTGAATGAGCTTCTAAGACCTCCAAAGATGCCCAAGAAAGTATCAGAATTGATATCACATCTGAAGGAAGCCAACAATCTCTTCTCACATGATAAATTAGGGCTCAAATAGAACCTGAACTCAGCTCTGACGCCAGCTCAGTATCAATCAAATAGAATCTCCTTATCCATTTGCCTTTTATCGGAGCTAGAGTACCCTATCCTTGGGTTTCAGAGTAATACTTATAAGACTTGTTAAGATTTTGCTCTTTCCTCCATCTTTCCGTGCAGCCATAATGGTGCACATGAATGTCCTGGCTGATGCTCTCAAGAGCATTAACAATGCTGAGAAAAGAGGCAAATACCAGGTCCTGATTAGGCCATGCTCCAAAGTCATTGTCCGGTTTCTAACTGTGATGATTAAGCATGGCTACATTGGCGAATTTGAAATCGTTGATGATCACAGCGCTGGAAAAATTGTTGTGAACCTCATAGTCCAGTTAAACAAGCATGGTGTGATTAGCCCCAGGTTGGATGTGCAGCTGAAAGACCTGGAAAAATGGCAGAATAACCTTCTCCCATCTCATCAGTTTGGTTTCATTGTATTGACAACCTCAGCTGGCATCATGGATCATGAAGAAACGCAACGAAAACACACAGGAGGAAAAATCCTGGGATTCTTTTACTAAGGATGTAAAACAAAAACAAAATGCCTCAGCAAACCAAAAAAAAAAAAAGATTTCATATTTGTACCCCACAGTCTACATGATGAGCAGCAAAATCATATTTACATTTTTTGAGAACCTTGGATAGTGGAGGCTTGAATTCTGGTGCAGTTTATGCAGTAATTTGTTCAAGAATAAAAGATGAGAGTCAGAATTCTATTAATAATGAAGCATACTAATTAGGAGATTAGCTGGGTATGAGAAAGGAGACGAGGCCACAAGAACCACTGGAATTTCCAAAGGTAAAGACTGGGACAGCGGTGGTGATATTCTTTAAGACATCAGGCAAGAAAGCAGAGAATCAAGAGCTGTGATGAGGTAAATCATAGGGAGAGGCCTGTGGTGCATCCAAGTCATGTTTGTGGCACTTTTTATACAGATACGGAGCTTAGAAATGGTCCAAGCAAGCAGAGTAGATTTGTGAATCTTGGAAATAATAATGGTAGGCAGTGTTATGAGAGTGGATGAGGTCAGTCCACCCAAAAATGTGCAAAATTAAGGGGCATAAAAAGGAGAATAAAGAGCATGCCAAGGAAAGTTTAAAGAATGTGAGAGTCATGCCCACGTGTGGGGCCTTGGGGATCTTCATTCAGACTTGCTCTTTCCCCAACGTGATCCAAGTTTTAAAGACTTTCTCTCCTTACTTAAATGTTGGAAACTAGTAGAGGAGCATGTTCCTACAGTGGTGTTAGACAGAGGCTGGTTTTCCACAAAGACTTTCATATTCTAGACAGTCAGGCAAAGGCTGAGCCTGACCCAGGCAAAATCCACAGTAGCTTCCAAGGGGAACCTGCCAAGTCTCTAGAATAGGAGAGAACTAGTTCCACTCTGGTAAAACCTTAGAACCTCTGGCAATGTCTCAGCGCACATTGTTCCTTCTCTGAGCCAGTTCTCATTCTGGCTGGAATGGCCTTTGATGATCCAGCCACCTCGTCGCCCCTCTACCCATTTCATTATGCCGTCTTCCGCATTGAGGAGGGATGCAGGTTCTTCTGGCAAGTCATGGGAAGAGAGCCTGGTTCCTGGGGTAGTGATGATTCTACTGAGGAACCATAGGCTTTTGCAGAGCAAAAACAGAAAGGCAATTCAGGTTTCTGTTTCCCAACTTGTCATGTGCTTCCGCTTCCCCAAGACACTGAGCTAAAAGAATTCATCTATTTGAAATAAATATGAGAGAGGATACTAAACGTAAAGAAAAGGAACTAAAATATTCCATCAGTGGGAAAAAACCTATATAAAATACAAATTTATTCACATAGAAAAAAAAACAGTGCTTAAAAGGATGACATTTGCCCTGCAAGCAGGCACAGGGGGCAGGGGTTTGATCTCTGGGCCTTCTGTGCCAGCTCAGCCCCTAAGGTGCACTGAGAAGGCAACGGAGACTGGGTGTGGTGGAGCGTGCCTATAATCCCAGCTCTTTGGTGCCTATAATCCCAGCCGCCTGTAAGCAGGCGGATCACTATGAGTCCAATCTAGTAGTGAGATCCTGAACACCCTGTAGAGCCTACCCTAAAATACAAATAAATAAATAAATAAATAAATAAATAAATAAATAAAAGATGACATTTGGATATAGTACAGTAAAAACACTAGTTGACAAAAAGACAAACAGTAAGGCCAATAGGGGTATACAATATTTCCTTCCTTTCCTTTGAAAAAGCAATCACTGAACCGGGTAAAGACAAGTATTAAATTCTGAAGGAGATAGACATTTCCAGAGTCCCTGCCCCTATATCCCAAAACTAAATTCATAGCTGTTGTGGATGAAATGTTTGCAGACTCTGAAAATTATGCCATGAAGTGTGGTCACCAATATATTACAAAGAGCAGCCTTTGAATGTGATTACAGGGCCCGGCCGGATGGCTCAGTGATCTAAAGCGCCTGCTTGGGAAAGCTTGGGCGGCTTCATGGACCGCGGTTCGATCCCGGGCACCACATGCTGCGCCAGCCCTGCCCTCGGGGCAGGCTGAGCCAGCCATAAAAATGAGTGAATAAACAAACAAAAGTTCTGAAACAAGAAAAAAATAAATAAATAAAAAATGAATGTGATTACAAACAGGGTTAGAATTTTTGTGAAAGATCCTCAAAGCTGTCCTTCCCCTTCCATTACGATAGGGTGTATTGAAGAGACTATTATTGTAGGCAGAGAGCAGGCTCTTACCACAGGAGAGAAAATGAAAAAAAAAAAAAAAAAACCTTATTGTTGCAAGAAAAAACTTTCAAAAACATCTAAAAAGAAACTTTGTATATGGGAACAAGGTAGAATGTATACATTCCACTTCTTGCTTATGGAAGACAACTCTGCTTCTAGAGTTAAACTCTAGAAGTCCCTGCCCCATGACTGCATGAAGATTTAGGCGTACAATTAGACACAAACCATAACAATGCAGTTTTCCTCCAAAACATTTATTTCTGTGGCTAAAGAATGATAGAATTTGTGATAACATAAGACTTATTATTTTGGTGTATTTTCATAATAAGATAAGGAGCCCATTGATCAATAAAGGTAATAATAAATTCGTTATAATAAAAAATAAGGATTAGTGTTAATCTGACATCAAGCAATAATTTTTATAAACAATCTTATTTATTTATTTATTTATTTATTTTGACAGTGTCGATCAGAAACAAAAATGAATTAGACAACCAAGTGCAATACTGGAGGTTAAGGTCAGGGTGCTGCCTTCATGGAACTTTTTATTATAAATGAAGAAATTTATAGGATTTTTACCACAGAAGAATAGACACTCTGACACTTAAGCTCAAAAGGCTAAAGAAAAACATCCTTATATTAACCTTACATGGCGACCTCATTATGCCTTTAGTCAGTGTAATCCTTAGCTATTAGCTGACATATAGATTTTTTATACATGAGGGTATTTCTCTTCCTGTGAAAGAAATGCCTCTAGAAACATTACCGGTAATTTATTATAAAAGCTTTTTGGTGCAGCTCTGGGGTAATGGTAAGAATGTAGATATAGAGCGAATGCTATTTTTAAGGTTCTGAAATGATTTTTTGATGTAGAATATGAAGTAGCCTAATTTGAACTTGAAATTTCCAGAAGGATTTCTTGCTGAAACAAGGTGAAATTCTTTCTTGAGGAATTCTAGGTTTTTGTTTTGTTTTGTTTTGTTTTGTTTGTATTTTAAGGAAAGGTCTACAGAGTGTTCAGGGTCTCATTACTAGATCAGACTCCTAGTAATCCGCCTATATTTACAGCCTCCCAAGAGGTAGGGTTACAGATGCATGCCACCATGCCCAGTCTCAATTGTGGGGACTGCATTGCAGGCCTGGGAATCAACTCCCAACCCCTGCAACTCCCCCCACCACCCACCAGTCAGTGCCTGCTTGCAGGCACTTTAATCCACTGAGCTATTTGGCTGATCTGAATTCCATATTTAAATTAAAAGTCTGAGTTACTGGGTAAAATCAAGATGGATTATAAACCTTGCACTTACATACACATATGAAGCATGTATTTTTGTACACACATATGTCGTGTGGGTCCATGCATTGTAGCTGTATGAACATTCTGTAGTGAGCATTTGGGATGCACCCTTCATAGCCCAGCAGCACATCGTGTCAGCATCAAGGGAAACTGGTTGCCGACCTCCCATAGTTTAGGTCTCACTTGAAGGTGTTCTTAGAAACAAGGAAGGCATACAGTAAAGTTTATGTTCATTGCTGGACAGCCCACATCCAGCAACTAATAAAAGTATGCATGTGCATAGGAAGACCGCACCCCTTTGGCTCAATTCACAACAAATCCATAGGACTGTCTAGCACAGGGCTTCCTCTGACATGAGCTGAGGCCTTTCTTACCTCGACATTGCCTTCCTGGGGAACATCGCCCAGTCACAAACCTCCACCTCAGACTTTGCGTCCCAGTGAATGCATTTGAAGACCCTGAATATTCATTACTTAGCATCGCTCTTAGCAAAAGCTTATTTTTCTGCCCTATGTAGAATGAAGGGAGATGAAGGATGGATGGATTTAGTCCAAATGTTCATTGTTATGGATGAGATGTTTGCAAACTCCACAAATTCATGCTGTGAATCCTGGTCCTCAGTATGTTGTAAAGAAGAGCAGCCTTTGGAGGTGATTAGAAACAGGGTTAGAATTTTTGTAGAAGAGCCTCAGAGCTGTCCTTCCCTTTCCATCATGAGAGGGCATAGTGAAGAGACTATTACTGTAAGCAGACAGCAGGCTCTTACAACAGGAGAGAAAAAAATCCTATTGTTGCAAAAGAACTTCGAAAAACAACTAGAAAGAACCTTTATGTACAGGAGCAAGGTAGAATGTATGTATTCCAGTTCTTGCTTATGGAAGATAATTTTGCTCACAGGCATAGAGTAGGCATATATTTTTGTATGCAAACTTCAGAAGGTTTACATTAAAGATTTTTTTTTTTTTTTTTGTGGTACAAGGGATTGAACTCAGGACCTTGTGCCTGCTACGCAAGCACTTATTCCACTGAGCTATCTCCCCAACCCCATAAAGATTTTTTTCTCCACTCATTCACCATCCTAAAGAAATTTAAACTCATTAGTTTCTTCTCACCCATGGTTCTCATAAAACCAAAATTTTTGTTGAACTTAATCTACACTGGTCTAAATATTTCAAAAGATGAACTATGAAGATAAGGATGATGGTAGCTTATATGTGTTTTCTACTTGAGGAAATGGATCATGAATCATTTGAAGCACGTGTACTGTTATCAGTATTTTATAGATGTGACAAATTGAAGTCAAAAGTGATAGACATCTTACAAAGGAAGGATTAGAGCCAAGACAGAAGAGAGGCCTCTACATTCCTAGATTAATTCTCATCACACCATTCTATAGAACTCCTCCAAATCTATAACACCAAGACAGCGTCCAATACTCCATGAACAGTCAATAAATATTAATTCAAGTAATACTCTGTGATTAACCTTGCTTACCTGTGACGATACTTTCTGCCACCTAATGGTTTGCTATACCTAAGTATATGAGTTTACCTTTTAGGGCACAACAGGCATTTTCTAACTTCTAGTTCCACAGTGTAATGGGCTTCATCTCTGCGCTTACTGTTAACCTATAGAGGTATAGGAGTGTTTGTGTATGTGTGTGTGTGTGTGTGTGTGTTGACCAAAGATTTATTTCGTGCAGATTACATACAAAATGCTACTCTTCAGATGTACTTTCCACATTCTGAGAGAAATGTGAGTTCTGGCAGGTCAAACTATATTGTTATATTGAATTAATTCAGCAGAAATTCTCTGCTAATTAAGAGATGATTGAAGTTTCAATATTTGGCTACATCTTATTCCCACAACTATTTTCTATCCTATAAGTTTCCTATTCTTAAGTGTGCTATGAAGCATAACTAGTTAACAGGACTTTCTAGTTCTAGTTAATAAAGGTTTCTGTCATAGGACTGTCAGTAATCAGTCACCCAACCACACTGATAACAACAATGAATTGGAGTAGACGAAAATTAAAAGGTACCTAAATTTGTACTTGTAAGTCAAATTATATCAGTACAATTGCTCTTAATTAGAATGATACATGTATAAATCTATAAAATGTAAAACACTTGGATCATGTCTTTCTAGTTTACTGCTTTCATACACAGAACAGTCTGTGCATCATCTATATGGCTGTTAAATCATCCCCAGAAGCTTCATTCCTAGTCTATGGAGTGGCTGTGATTGTCATAAGTTCTTTTCTCTGGTACGTTACAAATACAGCCCACAAATGAGAAGCATGCCCACTGCACTCTAAATATCTACCCTGCTATTTTTATAAAATCTAACATTATAGACTAATAAGTGACCCTGGTTATATGACGTATCTACAGTTCCAAAGTAAGCTAGAGCTGCTTCAAGCCTAAGCCATTTTTCTTCATTAAACAGCAGAGGAGCAATTGGAATCATTTGGCTGAATCTCCACACCTGTGGAGTATTGTGAACTCTTTGTTTTGGAAGATATTTTGAAAAATTGTGGAAAATATGGATTAGCTGTTTCTGTGTAATTGTTGCAACTTGTCTCCTTTAGTGAAGTCTGTTCACCCACAAAATTACTTCATAAAGTGAAGATGAACTGTTTAAGAAGACAGTCCTAACTGTGCATGGTACGGAGTGTCTGCCCACATTGAAACTATGTCTGAGGTTCATTCTACAAGTTACTGCTCAGACTTACTGTTCAGGGTCATTTCCTTTTCATGTGCCTTATTTTGCTTCCTCATACATCTGTTAATTTTTTCCAGGTATCGCCTACCATTATTTTATTTTATTTTCAGATTCTTTGATCTAATTTTTACTAATGAAGTCCTGATAGTTTATAAAGAAAGCCTTTACTAAAATACATTAATCCATGTTTGAACTTCATTTTAAAGAGAAAAGAACTGAAATAATCATACCACAGTGGTTTTTATGTGCGCCCATGTTTATAGCAGCTCAATTTGTCAAAGCCATACCTTGCAAACAACCCAAAATGCCCATCAATTCAGGAACAGATAAAAGAGGTAGTATCTTTACACAATGGAGTATTACTCATCTATACAAAAGATAAGCTCAAGGCTTTTATAGGTAAATGGATGCAACTACAAAGCATATTCATAAGTGAAATAAGTCAGGCTGACATGTATAAACATGTTTGAACTTTTATGGATAACATTTCCTTAATTATTTACTTCATCTGAGTTTGCTCATGAGTTTCTGGAGCTCTATTTTAATTTAACCTAATAATTTCATAATCGGATTTTTATTTTGCTTCTCCTCCACTTTCTTTGTTTCTTCTACTGACTTTTCTCTACAGTTTACTTAATTGATATAAACAAAGATAGCAAGTCCTTTTCCTGCAGTTTATCTAATTGTTATACAATAATGTACAGTAGTCCATTCATAAGCCCAAAAGATAATTGCCTTCTAGCCCATTTTATAAAGTACAAACACAAATATAAATCTTGAAATATCT
>PVJA010010876.1:0-56225 GCA_004027025.1 Myocastor coypus
AGAGAAGCCTGAACTCTCAAAATATTGACCAGTGTATGAGATTATCTGAACCTGAACTATCGAGTGAATCTAATCAGCACCAAAGGGTGCACATAAAACCATTCATATTTTGGTAGGGTTTGAATAACATTTGTCTTCCCACATTCAGGCAGAAATATCCCTGATGTGAGGTGGTTTCAGTAAAACAGTGGAAGCTTAGTCTTGCCACTGTATTCCATGGAGGGTGTGGTTTTGGAAGGTGATTAGGGTTACCTAAGGTCCTTCGGTTAGAAGTCGGGCGAATCTGGGAGGCTTTGTAAGAAGAGGCAAAGACATGGCACACCCTAACAGACTCAAATTCCCTGTTTCTCGCTAAATGCTACTCTGTGACACTGCTACTCTGCCTCCAACAAAAAGGCAATCTCCACAACCAGCAGCCCCATAAACCTCTTTTCTATATAAAGCAGCCTGTCTCAGGTACCTTGTTACAGTAATAACTAATGGGCCACTCTACACTTTTGGAATAACCTAGGGCAACAACTTAGCACTGGTAGCAACCACATGCAACATCTTCCACTGCACAGCTGGCAATTGGCCAGATACCCTCACTATAGAACACTGAGATCAACAATGCCAGAAATTATAAAATAATTTTATACAAGGAATGAGTGACACTACTGCATCCTAAAGGCCATGGCACTTCTGTTGCCCATCAACAGAACAGCCCAGACAGGCATTCAGAAGGCCAGGCCTGCCTCCTCAAAGTCTCCCAAGCATATGAAAGCTTTAATTCCAAAAGTGCTGAGCACATGGACCTAGTAAACCTTATCTGAGTGGAAGCCAGCATAAAGGGAGATTTAGCAGGGCATGGTGGCGCACTCCTCCAGTTCCAACACTCAAGAGGCTGAACTAGGAAGATCACCATGAGCTCGAAGTCAGCTTGGGCTACATTGAGGGTTCAAGGCCAGCTGACACTACACAGCAAGACCCTGTCTCAACAAAATAATTAATTAATGAAACATGCATTTAGACCATGTAGCATTGACTAACTTTGGATCACAGAATAAGATAGTTAATTTACTTTTAATTCTCTACCTGGATAAGGAAGAAGAAAATCTCACGTTGGTATGAGGTTATCTTTAACTTTTACAGTTTTAAATCATTTCACAAGGAGAGAACAGACCAGAACCAGGCAGGCAAAGCCTCAACTACATCTAATAAATATTTGTCTCATTATAATTATCTTCAGTCACTTTCGTGGTAGAGTCAATGAACACTTGCATTCATAATGTAAAGGTTCCTTTTAAGATTTAAATAGCAATTTTAAACCAACTTAATCAATACATGTTAAGTACATAATAGCTGGTAAAAATGGAGAAAATTATTATAGTAATGAAAAGTGAACTAATGGCAAAAAATGAAGGTGATGTCAAAAATGAGCAGTTGGGAAAAGCAGAAACACCACAGGAAGTGAAGAGAGACAAACATCGCCCCAGCTTTTATACTAATTAAGCCTGGAACTTTTTTTTTTTTTTTTTTTTTTTTTTTTTTTTTTTTTTTTTTTTTTTTTTTTTTTTTTTTTTTTTTTTTTTTTTTTTTTTTTTTTTTTTTTTTTGCTGGACTGGAATTTGAACTCATGAACTTATATTTGCCAGGCAGGCACCTGTGCCACAGAGCTATCTCCCTGGCCCCATGCCTGGAACCTTAACATACTTCAAAGCTTGCTAGTCTTGTTTTCTATGTCAAGTTTTCTTAATCCCCTGCATGACAACAGCACAACTGCTGCCACATGTACATACTACCTAAACCATTAGCAATATAATTGTCCTTAGAATAAATTTTTAAGGACTAGGGAGATAGCTCCATGACACAAGTGCCTGCCTAGCAAGTGCAAGTGCAGGTTATGAGTTCGAACCCTAGTCCTGCAGAAAAAAAAAAAAAAAATTTTAAATTGAAATACACTTTACTTAAATAGGATACCTTAATATTATTAAAAAGCAAAATCCAGCATCTGTAATGCACATCAAAACATAATCAAGTTTTGTTTGTGTACCACCTGAAGTTCAGCAAGACATGAGCCAGAATTTGAGTGACAATTGTAAGGCATAGATTCCCATTCAATTTGCTAAGGAGACCATGTTCAGCTATCAGGTGACAGGAATGGCAAGGTATCTGTCCCCTTCACACTAGTAAGTGGACTGCTGCAGCCCCTTGGGCTGGCTGCTTCTGATCACAGGCAGCCTCCTTTGCTTATAATAACAGATTGTCTTAACATTGTTCTACAGCTGTGACATTTTATTATACAGATTTTCTTCTATGTTTATTTTCAATTTTCCTTTCTGCTCTAATGTATTTATTTATTTTATTTTATTTTTATTATTATTATTATTTTTTTTTTTTTGGTCTTTTTGAGACAGGGTCTCAGTATGCAGTTGAGGTTGGCCTTGAGCTCACTTCTGTAGCCCAAGCTGGTCTCGAACTCGCACCGATCCTCCTGCCTCAGCCTCCCAAGTGCTGGGATTACAGGGGTGCACCACCACTCCCGGCTCTGCTCTAATGTAATATTCACATAGATACAGTCTTACTCACCAACCATTTTCATTTTTCCACTTGAACAGCTTCTGCTCTTTATTTATAGAAACATTAGAGGATATACCTGGAAAGAAAAACAATGTTTTATAATACATAGACATTTAGAGAATTTCTAATCCCAGAGAGCTAAAAGAAGACTCAAAATGTCTCACAGTGTCAGTCTGTCTCCTCCCTTCCTTCCTCAAACACACACACACACACACACACACACACACACACACACACACGGTTCAAAAGCAAATGTAAATTGGACATGGTGCTATACACCTATAATTCCAACACTCAGGAGGCTGAGGCAAGTTTCTCTCAAATTCCAGGCCATCCTGGGCTACACAGTGAATTCAAGGCCAGCTTGAACTACACAGTGAGATCCTCTCTCAAAAACAAAACTCTAAATATACAAGAGTCCTTTGCAAAAAAATGGTCCAAGTTATTTCATTCTCTTCCCTGAAAACTAATGACTTAACAAAGTAAGGAAAATTAAACTCCAAAAAATTGGACAAATTAGAACCTTAAGTCAGAGTACAAAGAATATCTGCCATCTAACAAATTTGTGATCAAAACCAAGAAAAAACAAAAAATAAAACAAAACAGATGCTAAAACCAATGCATTCACCTCCAGGTTGCAGATGCAGGGCTCACTTAAGAGTGACTGAGAAGTATTCAGTGTCACTAACACCTTTTACTAGGACCATGACTCGGACAGGTCACAGCTGGACTCCAGCAGTGGAAAACATTCCAGAGAATGGAAATAAAGACAGATCATCAGATGTATCTGGCCAAGTATCTCCTCTACGGACATCTTGTTTCAGTAAAGCTACCTGCCCAGTTCCCTAAATGAGAAACTAGAGCATCTATAATCCTTGGTTCTTTTTTTGTTTGCCCATTTTTGATAATGCTGGGGATTGAACCCAGAGCCTCATGCAAGAGAGCCAAATGCTCTACCACTGAGCTTCATCCCCAGCCTTCATCCTTAGTTCTCTTCCTCATCCTGCTTTCAGATATCCACCCCACTGATGCATTCTATCAACTCTACCCCACAAATCTCACTCCAGCTCCAAAACACCAGCATTGCCCAGACCACTGTATTAGGTGGTGCAGACCTGTGCTAGTGCTGCCCAACCTGCACTTCCCACATCTGTTGCAAAATAGGGGGATCAGACTACTGCCTGCTTATCCTCACTCACTAGGATAGATCCATATGCTCAGAAAAGACAAGGTCCTAAGACTACTGGTTCACTCCTTCCTTTCTCCTTTCCTTCCTAAATCTTGCCTTTATTCTATACTTCAGCTCTACTAGCTGTGGCGCCATTGTACCAGCTATTATGACATGGGAAAGCAAAGAGCAGGATCTAGGAACTGCAGGCACAGCCAAGCAGGGATTCATATATGAAGACTGCGGAGGGACAACTCCCTGTACGCAGCCTTGTTTTCTTGGTGATAAGTGGATTAATGTAACGCTGGAATGGAAAAGCTACTAATTTTATATCACAAGTATTACTAGAACCAAGATGTGAACTCTTACAAACATTATGGTAAGCCTAAATGACATGACTACCACGCCTGTAATCCAGCACTGGGGAGGCTGAAAATAGGAGGATCATGATGAGTCTGAGCTGCATAGTGAGACCCTGTAGACCCTGCAGACCCTGTACCAAACAGATAAAAAATAAATAAATAAAAAGACATAAAAAATAAAAAAGTTTTTAAAGGGCAGTGCATGAAGTCCTGGGTTCGATTTCCTACTACTACCAAATATAAACATAAATAAACATAAATCAAGTTCCAAGTGAACAGCCATTTCTATGCCAATTCAGAAAAATATGTGACTCGCTCACCCCCAAATTCTGGCAAATATTATAAATAAGACAGGTAACTGGTAAAGCCAGGATTAAAAGCTAGAATTCTTCCTACCCTAACGTTTACATTCTCTTTCCTCTTTAATGTCATAGAGACGTTGGTGTTTTCAAGTGTCCCCCACTTCCCCGGACTGTAGCAACTCTATAGTTTTTAACACCTAGAAAAACCAATCGTGATACTCCCCGGCACGAAGCAGTCCCTGAAAAACTTAATTTCTTGAATAAACCACTAGGAATATTACATATTACTAATTAACAGCTTGCTGATTTCCGTGAGAGTCACCCTTACTGTACAGGCTATATCCCAGTGCTCGCAACGACGCAGACACAAGGGATGCTCTTCCTGGATGGGCAGTCCCAGAACTGTGAGCCAACTGCAGGAGTGATCTTGCTCCACCATTTCCACAACGAGCTCCTCCCATCCCTCCGGACCGCCCCAATGCGACAGTGCGGGGAAGACGGCTGCCCCAGCCCAGACCATCCCAGCCCAGCCAGCCAGCCCTGCCGGAACTGACCGCGCAGCAGGATGCAGTCAGAGTCCTCCTGGCCGTCCACCCAGCTCAGCGAGTCGCCCAGCGGCCGCCGGCAGCCTGAACACAGGAACACCAGCGGGTTCTCCCCCTGCGCCACCTGCCCCACCTCCGCCTCGCTCTGCGCCTTCGCCTGCCCGGCCACCGACGCGTCCCCGCTCGTCGAGCTCCACATGCTCATCCACTTTTGTAGCAGCTGGTGGCGGTTCGAGTCTTCCAAGAGCCGCCGGCCCAACAACGAGGAGTCGTTTCTCTTGTCCTTGTTACACTCACAGGAAGCAGAGGAGTATCCGCTACCACAGCACTCAGACCAAGCTCCCGCCATTGTCTATAAAATCTCCCGCGCCCCAGGGCGCCACGGGAAAAATACGCCCGCGCATGCGCGGGGCGGGACGAGCAGAGAGGTCGGGTGGAGCCTGGGCCCGAGAGGCAGGACCTGAGGGTGGACGGCGGGCAGCTTTTAGCGCGCATGCTCTACACCAGGCGGGGAGTTTGTGATTACTGAACATGCTTCACGTTCTGAAGAAATAAGTGTCTACTGGAGATCAAGTGGGTTGTCTGCTTGGGAAGGGGCGGCGTCATGTAGAAAGTCAGGAGCAAGCTCCAAATTCTATTACCGATGCTCAGGACAGCGGAGCTATTTGCTTTGCAAGTAGGGCAAAGGATCCCTTCAAGATAGGATGGTCCAGGCAGATCGTTGCCCAAGAAAGCAAATCTCTGTGACTCTCAAAACAGCACGAGCCAGTATGGAGAATTTTGGCTATTTAACCACTGTTTCTTTTAAAACCACATTGCAACTGAGTGGTAAGTCTGTAGAGTGTAGAACATTTAACTTTTCACAGTGTGAGGTAGACACAAAAACTACACACCTCACAAGATGATCTGCTCCTCGTATCTTTTTTTTTTTTTTTTTTTTTTTTTGCGGGACCAGGGTTCAAACTCACGACCTTGCAGGCACTTGTGCCAAGAATCTATCTCCCCAGCCCCAGCTCCTCCAGTCTTAAGGAATTCAGTTTCTTTTCCTGGGCCAAGATAAGTCAAAAGGCCCTTTCAAGTATAAATATACACCTTGTTATGCCCCTCTTGACCACTAAGGGTCAATCTCTACGTAGTTGTCAGCTGATTTCACAGAGCAGGACCTTCTAGCAATACCAAGGGTACGGATCCTGCCAAACAAAGATTAGCCTTCAAACAACACCTGGCCATCCTTAGCACTGAGATGGACAAGAGAAGCTCCAGTATCCAGCAAAAGCATTCCTGAGATGAGGTTTTCAAACCCTCTCATGCTAAAATCCAGCATCAAAAGCTCAGCCCTTCACCTGGTGGCACGCTTCTGTCTTGCTCCCTTGCAGTCTCTCAGCATACTTTTAACTTTCCTGTATTCCTCAGTATTGTTAAATTCTTTTTACCACCTGTAGCACTGGTCTCTCACACACCATGCTGGGCACAACTGAGGAGGGAAAGCTGGGGAATGGGGGCACACCCCAGGCAAGGAATCAGCTCTCCAGGAAGGACACCTGCCCTTAAGAGCCTACATCTTCCTATAGTACTTTGGGTTTTGTCTCAGTCACTGCCTACTTGTTCAGATAAACTACAGTACTTACATAAATTGACTTTCAATTTTTTATTATTATTATTATTATTATTATTATTATTATTATTATTATTATTATTGCCGGCTCAGCGTGTCCTGAGGGTGGGGCTGGCACAGCATGTGGTGCCAGAACCTTGGTCCCTGGTCCCTGCGGTTGCCTAAGCTTATTGACTTTCAATTGTAATGCCTCTGGCCAATAGCAAATACGAAAGCTTTAAAGTCAGAAGCTCTCCCGCCATTTGGTAATACCTAGGTAAGATACTGTGGAAAAGCTACTTGCCTTCTCTATACAATTGTGCCTGAAGAAAATGGGTCAGTAATGCACTGGGTTGTTAATGAGGATCAAGCAACATATGTATGTTAATCTTAACATACTGCCCCAGACTCCAGTTGGTTAGCCTCCAACCAGGAGAAAACTATGCAAATAATTTAGGCCTTTTTCTTTTTCTTTTTTTTTTTTTTTCATCCCATTATCTTGTCACCAGACAGGGTCTGAATTGGTCACCAAAGCACAGAGGGGAAATGATAGGTTCCAGCCCGACTACAAACTGCTGCATTGTCATGGCCCTGATTCAACATGGCTGAATTCCCAAACCTACAGCTTATCTTCCCAATAACCACTTCCTCCTCCTTCCCCACTCCGGCCCTAGATACATCTTCCTCTCACCTTTCCCTGCACACCCAAGAGAGCCGCCAATCAGCTCTTTGTGTGTCACAGATCCAGCCCCTCAAACTCCACCCCTAGCAAAAGTCCATAAAGTCTCATCCTTCCTGCCTCAGGTCAGGAGATCGTGCCATCTCCCTGCCCTTGGTCCTCTCATTGTCTTCAGAGGTAATAAAGCCTTATTCTCCCCCTTATTTCTGCTTCTCTGCAGAGCTGCAGATAAAACCTAATGGGAAATATGCGCCTACCCCACCCGAAGGACTGGTTGCCAATTCACTAATTTCCACTGTACAAAATAGTTTATTTAGCTAGCTTAGAAATCAGACAGCTAGCTACCAATAGGAGAAGGGCCTGAGAAAGAGTTGCATGATCATATGTTGATAAAAATAAGCAGGAGCTAGGATTCAGACTCAGATGAACTGACTCAAGCAACATGAAAAGGGGCTTCTTTCCTTCTAAAGAGGGGTGCAGCCATTCCTCACTAAACTCTTGCATTTGGGTGCAAAATAACCAGTTTTCTCTAAAATCCCAATTTCCACCTGCAGAGGTGCTAGATTAGAAATGCTGAGTTCTAATTGGTCATTTTAAATCCACAGAGCCACCTATGATAGGTGGCCACTATGTTATTAGTTCCTGTGCTCTGCTTATCTACCATTAGAGGTGACCGTAGGGAAAATGGCCCCTGCCTAGAAATCCAAGACACTCCTAACCTCTTCCTTTGGTTTTTTATTTCCTTCCTCAATGTGTATGGAGTTGTAAGCTTGGTCCACAGAGAAACCCCGTCACAGAAAAGGAATTCTCAGGATGTGTCGGTAAGAGGCATAAAGGAAGGAGATCAGTAGGTAGAGTGCTAAAAAGAGTTCAGAGCCTCAAAAGAAAGGTATGCAGTAGGCTGCATAGCAGTTGGAACAAAGGAGTTGAATCGTGCTCCTTCCCTCGTCCAACTGTGGTTACCGTGCCATCCTAACAGTTACCCGTGCTTCCATAACCTTAAGGCATTGTGTGAGCCACTTCTCTCCAACTGTAAATGTAACACCACTCTAATGATTATCCAGGTTTAACCTTAACAAGTCATGCAGATTGCTGACATCAGTGAGAGAGACAGGGGGAAGCATCTTGGATCAGATGTGCCTAACCCTATACATATGGGAAGCCTGAGTTATTCACACACACACACACACACACACACACACACACACACACTTCACCTTATCTGTTCTGGCTGCTATCATGCCTTGATTATCAATAAGCATAGCTCACTGTATAGAGCAAGGTGTACCCTTAGCAGTTCTTTTCTTGTCGTACACAAAAACCTGGATTATTTTGGCCCACTCAACTATAACATGGGGATGATGATGTGTTTTTATGTGTGTAAATCTTTGCAATGTGTGAATCTATGGAAAGTTCTGTGTTGATCTTGGCTTACTAGGGAAAATAAAACAGAAAAATAATTTTACAAATGACAGGCATGACTCCAGTGTGGACAACACAGGTCGGTCTGTGGGACCAGTCCCCATCCATCCACCTGAACTTGGGCAACCCCAGCTAAATTAGGTAGAAATATAGCAGGCAGTTAGGCAGGGCTAGGCCCTGAAGGGGGTCAATGCAATGAATGAAAACACATCAAAACTGTGGCTAGTGGTGCATCTAAGGAAAATTAAAGTCATAATGGCTAATTTTACATATTTCCCTAAGGATAAGAAGCTTGAGATTATTGGTATCACTCTTTTGAGGTTTCCCAGTATTTCGTTATAAGTAGGCCATATTCTCTCACCAAGACCACTAAGAGTGAAACAAGACAAAACTAAGACTACAGATTATAGGAAGTCCTTCCCAAAATTCATTGAGATCTGGGAAGTTTATATTTGTTATCCCATGAAAAAATTATTTAAATTCCAAGAAGTAATTCCAATCTACCATTTCTAGTACAATCCATGGTGAGAATGAAGATACTAAGGCATATCTGTAATTGTGGAGAACTGAGTCCAGCTAGTACAGTGGCTAATCAGAAAACTCAATCTATGGCCAACCTGGGTTTTATTCATTCATGAAAAGGGAAGTGGCTTGGGGATGAGTGACTGTGAGAAAGATGGGAGGTACAGAAGTGCTGAGAGCTGGGCTGGGTAGGAGGCGATGTGCAAAACCAGAAAGATACAGAAAGAAAGCTGCATATTACAGATTGGGGCAGCATCTAGCATTTTGGTATAGGTGCTTTAGTATTGATGTGTAATCATCATACCTTGAGGTATCACAACTTCTTTCTAAAATTTCAGTCCCAGAAGACGGCATGGCATCACTCTGCCTAGCTTACCTGTACTACTTGGAAGCTTAGGCAGGGCATCACTGACCTGTCATGTTGCTTTAAAGACTGCACATCAACTAGACCCATTTGCATTGCTGAAAGCCAATTGAGGAAACAAGGAAATGTCCTTGTCAGCTCTGTACATATCAACACACAGAGGTAGGGCCAAAATCTCTTCTATTAAGGAAAGTCCAGATGTTCCTCCACAATGGATTATCAACCAAGGTTAATGATGTCATCATTATGCTCTTACCACCATTGGATCAGTATTGCCCAAACAACCATGCTGGTAATCTTATTGGTTAATCATAATTTTGACCCATGTTATACCCGAAACTTCATAATTTTGCTCTATGTAACTTCCTTTGAGATGTGGACTTGTTGACAACCCATCCAGGATTTCTGTCTCTCAGGAATTACTCTTGTTTCCCATTTTTCCATTCCTATCCCCATTTTCTTCTATCCAACAAATTGTCCTATGCTTAACTTCCATTGTTCCTTAGAATTCATTCTTCAGATTCAGGGGACAGTGTATCTGACATCTAGCATTTGCCCTGTATCACCAGTGCCAATTCTCCCGCCTTGTTTCTAACAGAAACAAAAATAACACAGACACAGCAAATTTCTTAAGTTCCAGATGGGACTCATATTTTTTTAAAATCCAAAACCTTAACTTCTCTTCCTTTCTTTTCTCCCACAGCTCCGGCACCACTCTTGTCCTCACTTTTGCTGCCTCTGTGTTTTTTCTGACCAGAATCCACCTGCTGTCTGTGTGCCTTCCCATTACACTGTTGCTTTTCCATTGTGTTGTGTGCAACATCCAATGCTGTGCTCCTTGTGTAAAAGAATCTGGAATCTCTCTCAAGGGAACACATCATGCCCTGCATCATTCTTGGCGAATTTAGCCAGGAGCCAGCCAGATCACTGGGAGATTTGTATTTCTTCTCTTTTCTGCTCCCCTCCCTCTTTTTTGCCCTGTATCACCAGTGCCAATTCTCCCACCTTGTTTATAACAGAAACAAAAATAACACAGACACAATCTATGGCCTTTTTTTGTGTGTGTGACCTGGGCATGGGACAAAAAGTTGATCATCATTTGGTGCTCCTGCCACAGTCAGGTCTCCCATGGGAGAATGGCCTGGTTGTGGAGTCTTGGTCTTTGCTTGGAGCTGAGTGGCTTCTGCACATTAGGCAGGTTTGTGTTTGTGGGGCCTGTCCTTGCTTTTGACCTGGCAGGATGGCATCAGGAGAGCAGGTTTACCATAGTCAGCTCAACCTAGGCCACAGAAGCAACAGGACTCCCTCCTAGACTTCAGCTTGGAGCCAAGAGAGTCAGTATATATTTCAGCTCCACATATGCCTTTATGAGCTTACAGGTGCCTGTGGCCATCCAGATAGAAAGGAGACTTTTGACTGTGAGGCTAGAAAGTGATTTGCATAGCCTATGCCTCTGCTTGTGCCCCCTGCCAGCTTGTACTAGACTTCCTGCTGGCTTGCCCTTGGCTCCTTGACCTCCTGCCACTCTGAGCTGGGTTCTGCCTCAACCTGATGCTGGGAGCTGCTAGATAGAGCCTGCCCATGACTTCTCTGAGTTCTAAGCTTAGTTGGCTCCTCTCCAAGATGGCTAGCAACCAACTGCCTTCTCCTGGGGGATATCTGAACTCAAATAACTCACTAGCCAGTGCAGTCTGCTGTGTCCACTGCCCCACTCCACTGATGCATTTCTCTGTGGAGGATTCTGGATTTGCCAGTAGTCAGGCAAGATGATCACTGCAAGCTTGAGGCATGCCTGGGTTAATAATGGTTTCAATTCCATCCTGAACAACAAAGCAATACTCTGGCTAAAAAGAAAATGATTGGAGGTAGGAAGGGAACCCCACAAAACCATGTTGTAGGAGGGGATTGGGGGCAGTTTCCTCAGAAGAGAGGGTGAGTGCTAGACATAGAATTGTCCAAGTGGTGATGAATTTGGACCTCTAATTAGAACTCTGATTCCTGAATCTGCTGGACTTCAGCTTTCATGTACTGATTAAGATGTGTGGATCTTTTCCCAACTCATATATATTATGATTTGGCTGAAAATCACATATCCTTTTCTTCATTTGCTTTTATTTTTGGTAGTACCAGGGATCAAACTTGGGACCTTGGCCTCACTAGGCAGGGCCTTATGCCACTGAGCTATCTTCCCAGAACACTCTTCACTTGTCTTTAATTCTCATGAGAACAAAATATTAAGGACCAGAAAATCATGATTCTATATATTAAATAAGAGAAAAGAAAAGTGAGTATTTGAAGGACATTCTGCCTTAGAAGTTTTAAAAGGCAAAACAGATTACTATTGTTATTGTTTTACTTCTGGAATGTAGATCTATGTATCTGATCACACTCCCCTGTAGGAGTACCCTCCAGGTTCTCAGTCCAAGAAGTCTGTATTTGTAATCCTAAAGATACATTATTGTAATCCCACCAAGTTAATTCCAATCTACCACTCCCAGTGCAACCCATAGCAAAAGTAAAAACACTAAAACACAATAATTACTGTGGAGACAAGGAACGCTAAGTCCAGCCATGAAGATGGCTTTCTAGAGCAAAGAGTCTAACTCACGGCCTCATCCATATTTTATTCAGTGGAAGAGTGCCTTGAGGAGGAAGAATGACTGAGAATTGTGGGACATAGATGAGTACTATGAGCAGAGCTAGGTAAGTGGCCTATATTTATTTCTGCCATATGCAGAGAGGATATGCAGATAAAGTAGTTTGCATTATGTTATTGAGATAGTATCCTATGTTTTGGGGGTTTGGTGCTTCAGCTCTGATGCAATCTTTCAAGCCCCAGGAAGTCACAGCCTTTGTCTCAAAGTTAGGAGTATAGCAACAAATTGCAACACGGGGAGATTATTTGCTCTTGATTTTACTAAATTAACTATACAAGGAATTATAAGATAGATAGGTACTGGGTGTGGTGGTGCACACTTGTAATCCCAGAACTCAGGAGGCTGAGGCAGGAGGATCACCATGAATTCAAAGCCAAGACAGATAAATAGGGGAAAAACTGGCTAGATATTTGACACAACTAAATAATTAGCATGAATTTTTAGTTGGCATAATATAGTTTTGTTAATATAAACAGAATTCTTCTCCAAATTCACATTAAAGTATTTATCAGAACTTACTTAGTGATCCAGGCTGGGAGGAAAGTATAGAGATACAGATGAAGCTAAATTGCTAACAATAGGTGTCGAAGTTGAGGGACAGTTACATGGCACTTGCTTCATTGTGTATTCTTGTTGCTTTTGCAAATGCTTGACATTACAAATGTTTTTTTAAAGAATTTTTATTTTATTTTATTTTATTTTCTTGTTTCAGAACCTTTGTTTGTTTATTCACTCATTTTTATGGCCAGCTCAGCCCGCACCGAGGGCAGGGCTGGCACAGCATGTGGTGTCGGGGATCAAACCGTGGTCCCTGAAGGTGCCCAAGCTTTCCCAAGCAGGCGCTTTAGACCACTGAGCCATCCTACTGGGCCCCTTGACATTATAAATGTAATAAAAATTCACATTAATTGTGAATAGTTGTAGTTTTTCATTTACTCTTCTATATATGTTTCAATGTTATGATGCAACTTTTCTTTCTTTCCTTTTTTTGCAGTACTGAGAATCGAACCCAGAGCCTCACACATGCCAGGTAAGTGCTCCATCACTGAGCTATACTGGTAGCCCCAAAACACTACTTTTGTGTCAAAGATCCATGATAAAAATGGACACCCCAGAAGGAAGTGCTGTTTCTGTTTTCAGCATTCGTGCATGGCATGACACTGACCTACATGGCAGGCTGATGAGTGACCTCCCTCCAGCGCCCATATTATTAGCCCTGGAACTTGTGAATTTTACTGTAGATGGCAAAAGCGACTCGCAGGTGTGACTAGGGGAAGGAGCTTGAGACTGTGAGATGATGCTTGATTTCTGGGCAGGCCCAATGTAAGCAAAGTTAAATGTGGAAGAGAAGCCATCTGAGTGCAGGAGAAGAGGACACAATGATGGAGATGGGGGCGGAAGGTGATGTGGCGGAGAGCAGGACCCCTGGACCGAGGAGGACAGCCTCCCAAAGCCAGCAAAAGAGAGTTACAGATCCTCCCCTAGATCCTGCCGAAAGAACAGCATTGGTACTGCCTTCACTTGAGCCCTAAAGGACTCATCTCAGATTTTCATTTCCAGAAGAAAGAAGATACATCTGAGCTGTTGGAACACAGCTTGTTTAATGGCTTGAGCAATCAGAGGATAGTAACATGCTCCAGATGCAAATTTAGGGCTTCTGGACAGAATATGGCCTGGGGATAATGACCGTGGCTGCTCCCTAGCTCCTCCAAGGCTTAGAAGTGGGAGAATCATGAAAACGTCTTGCTCAGGCCACTGCTGGGGAGATGTTTCCTTCCTTCCCTTCTCTCCTGTCTTCCTTCTGCCTCCCCCATGTTGTAGACACAAGGATAACTCATGAGTGGGCATGCTTCCTGTAACCCGGAATGGAATGGTCATCTTCAAGGTTATAAATTAAGCATGACAGAAAACAGCACCAACTGTCAAGGTCTTTGAGAGATTCACTAATGTTAGCATGTCATTGTTATCTCAGGGAGCTGACCTTGGTATGAATATTAGTTCTTTTGAATGTTAAAGGAGGGAAAATGTTCACATTGCTTGTCTACCAGGGTACTTTTTCAAATCAAGATTATCATCTGATGAATGAATTCACCTCAACAACTGACATCTTCTCAGACACAAATGGAATTTCAAACTAATCGAAAGTATGCTCCATTGGAAAATGAAGGAAGGGAAGGAGGGAAGGAAGAAAAGGAGGGAGGGGAGGAGGGGAAAGATAAATTTACCTATGATTTCTCTACTTAAGAGTGACAAAAATCAGACATGGCAGCCCACACCTATAATCCCAGCATTCAGATCACCATGAGTTGAAAGCCAGTCTGGGATACAGAGTAAGGCCCTGTGTCAGATAAATAGCGACAGAAAGATCTGAAAATCTTCTGCTAAGCCCCACCAACCTTCTTAAATTTTTCTTTAATGTTCTGCCAATCTTCTAATTTCAATCCGTGGATTTGCTTATTTACATAAATATGATGATTTAGGAAAACGTATACATTTCTGAAGACCCTTCCCTTGAGCCATGCCCTAGAGCCCCAAATCTCGGTGTTAAACACTAAGCATCTCAGATCCATCTTATGGCCCAGCCTCAGTATCATTTCTCAGAACAGGATTGAAGGAATACCCAAGATTTGACTGAGACGTATTGGGGGCTCCCAGAAGTATCCTGGTACATTATCAGGGTTCTGTCACACCTTCAAAATTAAATACTCCTGAAGCATAGTTCCACAAAACTGCAGTTTCAATTCTAATAATTTAAATTTCTTTTTACTTTGCATCTTTCCTTTTTTGAAAATAGTCTCTTAAAAGTCCCCCCTTTTTGCATATAGTTTTTTAAAATGTTCTGTTTTATTTGTTTTTAAGACAGGGTCTCTCTATGTAGTTCAGACTAGCCTTGCCTCAAACTTTCAAAGATACTCCTGCCTCAGCCTCTTAAATCCTGGGATAACAGGTCACCACCCAGGTTTAAGCACAAATCTTAATTGTACAATTTGATGAGCTTTGAAAATGCATAGAACTGTCTAACTCTTACCTGCACTGAATACAAAACATTTCCATCACTTCCAGAGTTCCTTTCACTCCAGTTGTTATCTTAGGGATATCAGCTTCTTTCAAACACTTTTTCACATATTTCCCTGCTCTAGCATTTCAGATATTGCGGATCCATACCCTAGGAGGCTCTACCTGTCTGTCTTCTTTACATGTTATGCAATTTTGTATTCCATGAGCAATCTTTGAGTCTCCCAACTGTTCTAGATATTCACCAACAGTTCTCACTGCTAGTCTTTTTAATTTTACCCATTCTATTTGGTGTGGGAGCATCTTCCATTTTTATTTGCATTTCTCTTGTGTATAATGATATGGAACGTTCTTTTATGTGTTTACTGGCTAGTCACATGTCTTTCTTTGTCAAGTATTTGTTTAGTGTTATTGCCAACTTTTAATTCAGTTGTTTGTCTTTTCATTGAGTAATCTATCTGTGTACAGCCCAGTAACCTAGGCTGAATTCTTCCAAACCATGAGCCAAAACAAACATTTCCTCCATAAAGCTGATTTTCTCAGATATTTTGTTATCAAATATACTCAGAAAGCTGATGAACACATTACTAATGAAGCTAAAAATTTTATTGTGCTTTCACCAGACTTTCCATAGAATCTGTCCTCTGTTCCATGAATGCCGAGATTACCATTCACCCTGTAATACTGCCTGGCAGGAGTTAACCTTGTGAGTAGTGCTGGCTGGGTTTCCTCTCTATAACTGTTTTTCTCTGTGCAAACAATGTTGTTTTACATGATTTTTCAAGTTACTAATGAATACCCTGAAGAAAAATTTTAAAACTCCTCCAACTCTTGCCTATTAATTTCACCAGGTTTGCCTGCCAGTAGCTCATCTGGCCAGTTAGTGTTCTGAGGTTCTAGTAGTGGCTTTCTACTTGTATCCTTCTTCTCTACTTAGTACTCACAATTCTTATGTTAGCAAGAGCTAGATTTTTTCTAAGACTGGTTTATTTAGTAAGCTATTTTTTAGTATGGATTTGTGAGCATGTACTCTATCTATGGGTTATAATCTAATGCCATTACTACAGATTTTATAATTTTTATATATTTTTTCTTTTTCTGAGACAAGGTCTGGATATGTAGTTCTGGATGGCCTTGAACTCATTATGTTGTTCAGGCTGGCCTTCAACTCAAGGCAGCCCTCCTGCCTCAGCCTGCCAAGTGCTGGGATTACATGCATGCACCACCACACCTGAGTTTTTCCATTTAAAGATTTCATCCACTGATCTGAGCCACGGCTACATGGATGTGTCTCTGTATCCATGTGTGCACACATGTGTGAAATATTTAACTTTATCCTGAAAAGCTCTATGTACCTTGTCATAAATTACATCTTGATTTGAAAATAATTTTTTAAAGGGTGGCATTGATGATAAATGGAGTTGGAAAGCAGGGAGAGTGCTGGGGCCTGGAAGGATTAGCAAAGCTCACAGCTGCTCACAAGGGAGTGTGGAGGGAACTCAGGAGGAAGAGGAGGAGGAGGAGGAGGAGGAGGAGGAGGAGGAGGAGGAGGAGGAGGAGGGCTCAGGAAGACACACAAGCCCTCCCACTGGGCTCAAGTAGCCCACCCTCTTTCGCTATCATCACCAATTTCAATCAATTAATTTATTGTAAAGATCTTAGGTGACTTGGCTTGTGATCCTAGGCAACACTTCTATAAAATAGGATAATTGTTCTGATGAGTTGAGCAGACAGAGAAAGACAGAATGAGGCAGAAACAGAAGAAAGACTCATCCAGAGGGCTGACACAAGATCTACAAACAGCTGTACATGGTTTCAGGGTAAATCCTGAGGGGATTTGACTGACCTTGTCAGATACAAAAGTTACATTTTTTGCTATATAGGTCTTGCTTTAACTTGGTCTTAACCATCCAGCAGAAAAGTCTAACCATGAGGTATAAAAGGAAAAGCCATATTGATATGCTAAGCTGTAAAAGGCTCAAGTCAATAGCTTCCGACATTGCCAGTTGTGCTGATAACCCACTACTTTATGGACTATTGGACTATATATACAACTGCTTTCTCTTGGTTCAATGAGAAGAAAGATTTGTCCTTATAGTGTTTAGACAAGATATCAAGTCCGCATCTTGTACTCTAAACAAATACTGTGAAGACAACAATATGCAATGTGTTAATTATTGTAACTGTCCTACTAACCTGTTGTGAAACTATCTCATTGCTATTTCTTTCTCATTAAAATTAATAAAAGAAAAGAAAAGAAACAGAGCAAAGAGTAGGTAGGTTGTTTCGGTTCCTTTTCCTGGGCTGGAAATGTAGCTCAGGGGTAGAGAGCCTGTATTTAGGGTAAGACCCAAACAAAAACCTTGGAACAAAGTTACTTTCCTTATAAGTGGGGAAAAGGAGACAGAGCAACAAATAAATAACAGCATTCTTTTTGGGTAAAGATTTAAGCAGAGCAGATTTTGTTATGCTTATCTAAAGTGGCATGTTTGTGGTTCTGGCAGGTACCTCTCCCGAGGCTGATCAGTAGCTCAGTCTGGTGACTGGCATCTTAGCATGAAGGACTCTGCCCATGCTGAATTTTAGTCTTGTCTGTTGCAGCCTGTGCAGAAATGAGTTCCAAACAATAGCCTCCAGTGATTTTTACATAACAGCTCTCAACTCCAACTTTCTAAGCTTAGAAAGAAAGGTGTAGTGTTTTGGGCAGAGAGTGTTTTGACAGATATAAAAGTATGAATGCGTATACAGGCCAGTTTAGAGCAGAGCTGATAGCACAATTGCTTTTGTTTCAATAAATCATTTGAAGTTTGAAAGCTTGTCTTTCTTTTATGAGCAAGCCCTTATTTCACCTTGAAATCCAACCTCTCTTTGATCACATTTCCCTGCCATTAATGTTGTAGGTTGACTCATTTGACCCTGAAGTCTTAGCTGAGGACTTTCTGTCTCTTCTTTCTCCCTCTGTGTCCACTTGTGTCTTCATCTAAGAAATGATGACCGCCTAGTTAATTGCTTTTTCTAAATTATGCCTGCTGATAATTGATTTCCCACTAAAGGCTGGGAGTCAGAAAACCTTGATTCAAGTTTGAGTTCAGTTGCCGATTGGCTAGGTAAGTTGGAACAAGCCATTTAACTCCTTGTAAAATAGTCTTGTGTATGTGATGTGTATTTATGTAGGGGTGTGTACATATGGTATGTGGGGGTGAGTATGGTGTGTGTATGTGGTGGGGGGTGTGGTGTGTGCATTCGGTGTGAGAGGATGGGTGTGGTGTGTGTATATGGTGTGGGGGTGAGCATGGTGGGGCTGTGAGTGTGGTGTGTATATGGGGTGTACACATGTGTACATGTGGGGGTGGTGATGGCAGCTGGAGGCTAGGGAAGGTTTCTTATTAGAGAGTTGCCAAGAAGGGACGACAGCTGGTGGAGAAAATGAGTGACTGAAGATAAGAAATATAAGTTGCTCGGTTGTATCAAGTTTGTGCAAGAGATAGCAGAGATAGAAGGAAGAATAGTCAAAACAGAAGGTGAGAGATAGGGAAAAAAATGAATGGTGGTAGGACAGTGAGAAGTGATTTATTTTGATGAATGTCGACTAAGGACAAGGTGCAATGGGGAATGCTGCCTAACTGTTCCCACTTCAGTGTCCCAGCTGCTCTGGGAGACATAGCCACTGCCATGTTCACAGAAGAAAGAGACTGCTGCAGAGAGTTCAAGTCCCTTGACTAGGGTCACACTGCTAGTAAGAGTTGTAATGGCTGGTACACTGTGTCAGCTTGAGGAGTTTAGAAGTTTAAGCGACTCAGCAGGGAGCCAGAATTTACTTTGTAAATAGGAATTTGTGGAAGAGCAGCACACAAAGTGGTGTGGTCGGAGAGCCAGTGTACAAAAGAGGGAGGAAAGAGGCTTGCTTCGCCTCTGTTTTGCTCTTGTTGATGTTGCTGTCTTCTGTGCAGTGCTGCCCTGCCTTGGAGCCAGCTGGTTTCCTCCCTTAATTTGAGGTGTTGGAATTTTGTCTCAGCAATGAGAAAAAAGTAACCAAGACAGAGGTAAAGTCTGAATATGAGAAGGACAATTTGACTATAGAATCTATGTTCTTATCCTCTGCAATCTCTTGCCCATAAGGAAATGCTGTAATTGGACAAGCATGTGTACAGTGGTGCATAAGGAATGTGCATGGCGTGTGTGTGTGTGTGTGTGTGTGTGTGTGTGTGTGGTCTTTTTGATACTGTGGTATAAAAAGAAATAAATATTTGGTCTTTGCTCCCCACTCCTGGCACAAAGCTCAAAAAACACAGAGTAAATGGGTAGAAGTAGCTTCTATTAAAATTCATAACAAGCCCCCAGCATAGCTCAGTCACACTAAAGAGATCAGAAGAACTAATGTGAGTGCAGAGTGCTGGCACTCTCAGCCCTTATGCCTCCAGGGAGAGGAGGAAATGGGGGCTGGAGTCCAGTCACTGTGGTCAATGATTTGATTCTTCAGGTTATGGGTCTTCTGTAAAGCTCCTAAACCATGAGATTCTTAGAACTTCTGGTTTTTGCACCCATGAAATATCCTAGAAGAGACATGCACCTAATAGGGCCTGGCAGCTCACTGCCTCTTTCTGATATTTTCCCTGTGCATTTTTGAAGGGCAGAAATCCTAAACAAACCCTCTAGCATCCCTTGCTTTCACCACCAGTTTTATAGGTCACACAGCTAAGCATACATTCTCATCATCAGTGCTAACAGGAGACCATAACTGACGTGTGGATTGCGACAACAGTTACCCAGTTTTTCAGGCCCTTGGAGGCTGCTTTTGCCTGCCTCAAGCCAGTGGAAACAACTGACCCTGCTTTTGGACCAGCACAGATGTTCATGTCTGACCTCTGGATAAAGCTGGGCAGAAGACTCCATCCACAGGCAAGTGGACTTTCGGAAAAAAGTTCACATGCGCAGACCCAGAGGTTGCGTCATCCCCCACCTACCCACGTGCCTCTAAACACCTTAGGGGCTGCGTTTGAGACCTGCAGATTTTGTCTCTTCACACTTGTCCTCCAGGTGAATATGCTCAGGTTCAACCACTGGTGCCCTGAGCTGGCTGCTAGTCAACAGCGGCTTCCACTGAAACTCTTTCCCAAGGAGTTAGTGTTATTGGGCAGGATAGGGACCAGCCAGGTGTTTCAGGTTATTATTTGTGCTAAGCAATGAATAGCTCAGAACAATCGGCATATGTGGCAGATTACCTTTTATTCTAGGGCAGAAATGAAAAGGAAAAGCACAAAAGAAGTGCTGAGGGAGAAGACGATGATTTGAGGGAGAAAGAGAAAACACATTCCCATAAGAAGAATGGAGCACTGCAAGGACAAGAAGGTAGCGCCCAGGGCCACCGCTGCTGTCCTGTGGCTTTTGTGAAAGCTGCAGCTCCCCTCCCACTCAGTCTTGCTCTCCCCACACTCAGAATGCTCCTCTTGGTGGATGCTAAGGATCTTACAGGAATGAGCATGGCACTTAGAGGCAGGCCTGACAGAAACTTACCCCCTGCATCAGCCAAGAGTGTGTACACCCTTAGGCCTTACTTCCTGAGAGCTCAGTCCCGTGGGATCTTGGCCCAAATAAACAGCCTTTCCGGTCTGAACAAGTATCACTGCCTGGTTGGTTCTCGGATAAAAGGTAAAAGTTGCGCTGTGTATTCCACTGGGGCAATGGGGTGTTTGAGTCCTAATTAATTGGTTCCGTATACATGCAAGGCTGCAGGTTCTGGGCTGGCATCATTCCGTTTCTGTCTTCAGATATTGAATTTGAGCCAGGGCTTTGCTAGTTGCTTAATAGCACTACAAATGACCTAGTGTACATCAAGGGCACTGTCAAACTTTAGCTGCAGTTTTATTACATTTGCAAGTGTTAAAGGCAAAAAGTGATTGTTCTTTGGCTCTCCAGCTCTCTCTGTGTTTCTCTTTGTCCCCCTCTCCCCCTCCCTCTCTCCCTCTCTCATACTGGGGGTTAAACATAGGGCCTTTGCCCTGACTACATCCCAGCACCATTTTTCTTTTTTTCTTCTAGAGATGAGTCTAAGCTGCCCAAACTGAACTTATACTTGCAATCCTCCAGTCTCAGCCCCCCAGGATGCGGGGGATTACAGCCCTGTCCAGGCATCTTTCAAGAGGTCCTGCCCTCTGTCTTACCACCCAGTTCCCTGTCCTTCCACGGCGAGGCAATTTGGAGTTACATTGGGAACCCAGGCTCTCACTATCAGCTCTGCTTGTTTTGGAGTTCTACCAAGAGGCTGGACGCCTGGCTGGCTTGTAGGCTGAACATGTTAGGCACACCCCTGACCTCTCTTCCGGCCGAGTAGCTCAGATAAGTGGGCAGGCCTGTGTCTGAGCCGCAGACACACTGGGATGCTGCCTGCAGAAATCAGCTAAACAGTCTCCTCTAAGGCTCAGGACCCCATTCCAAATGTGAGCGGCTGCAGACCCTGCTCACCACAGCCATGGCCAACAGGACCAACACATCTGCCCCATACTACAGCTATGAATACTACCTGGACTACCTGGATTTCATTCCTGTAGATGAAAAGAAGCTGAAAGCCAACAAATGTAAGTCAGAACTGGGGAAGCCAGCCAGGCAGAGGCTGAGGGTTGGCCCAAGAGACTGCACTCCCTGCTCGTATCCACTCACTAATACTGGAGGGCATCATGCGTAAGCAGCGGTATGATCAAGGCATGTGTGCATAGGAGTGAAGGGGGCTTGTGGTCAGAGGCAGATCTGTAATCTCTGTAATGTCTGTGAATTAAACTGCTGTAGAACTAAGCAGAATATTGTTTTAAGACAGATTTCTTGATAAAGTTTATTTGAGGCTCCAATATATCCAGGGAGTTTCTTGAAATTGCCGAGTTTGCTTTGCAATTTACTTGGGAAGCAGTGTTCTCTCTACCTGGAAGGCATATGAGCATGCTGAAGTGCTGACAAGGTTTACTCTTCAGGGAGGACAGACAGATGTTAGCGTCTGCCCTTGCATTCCTTATGTCCGCAGTAGCTTGGCGCTCTGTGGTAACCTTCACTGTCCAGCCCGCTGCTCACTTCACATGACGGGTCGGCCAGAGAAATGATCACGAAAAAGCTGGAAAAGCCAGGAGTAGCAGTCTTGTCCTGGATTCCATCCTCTGCCTCACTCTCCTCAGGAGGTCTTGGGTTCTTTGGGTATTTCCTCACAGTAATCTTAAAGCCCATCCACCAGAAAGTAACATAAGTCACTAGAAAGAATAGGATGCTTTTTGCATGGAAGAAAAAGAGTCTATAATACCAGCACTCAGGAGGCTGAGGCAGGAGGATTGTCGCAAGTTAAAGACCAGCCTGAGCTACAATGTGAGCTCCTTCCAAGCTGCATAGTGAGATCCTGTCTCAAAAAGACAAAACAAACCAACAAACCCCATGAGATATGTTTGAATGCTGATGTTTAAGATACTGAACCACAGACAGAACCCCTGGATGCAGCCTTCTAAGTTGCAGAGTGGTCAAAATATACAGGGAATATTTAAAAATTTTTTAAGTACAGTGAAAAGCATTTTGCTTTAACCTCCCTCAAAACAGTCCCTCTTTCTTCGAACATATCCTATCATGGTTGTCACTTTCTAAAGCAGTTTTGAAAGTGGTCTTTTTGAGTCTTCAGAAAGCATGGTCACAAATACAGTGCATGCTGCTGCCAGATGTCATCTAATGGAAAGGCAGCCTGGGGAGAACCTTCCGGTGTGTCCTCACCCGCCTGATTCACCAGTGCTCTCAGTTACTCTACTCTCATTGCTGGGGCAAAATACCCAAGGTTTGTGGCAATTTCAGTCTGTACTCAGCTGGCCTCAAGGCAGAGTGGCACATGGCAGTGGGCACCAGGCCATGGTGGCAAAAACAGCAAAACAGCAAGAGCGAAAAGGGAGGAGCAGAGGCAATAATGGTAACAGAGTAAGTGTCCCTCATGTAGTATGCAGGCTGTCTGCCCCAGCCCAGGGGTAGCTCTCACACCCATAATCCCAGCACTGGGTCATGAATTAATCACAATCTGTACAAGCTTCCCCAGTGACTGCATGAGGCTGTGAGGGGACAGCTAGACACAAACCTTAACATGGGCTCTGGTGCCATGTAACTTTGACTCTTTCTCAAAGTCAAAATACCTACAAAAGGTAAGTGTTTTGTATCAGTTCAGAACACTTGAAGCAACTATGACAATGAAACTAAAGATACTTAAGAGAAATTCTTGAACTGCTTCAGAAAGTAACAAGAATGATAGGATTAAAAGAAAACAAGAATGATAAGAATGTTTTAAGCAAGAGGGAATATTTTGAAAGAGATAAATGGGAATGTGTCTTTTATTATAATGTATTTTTTTAACATGTATTTTTAAATTTTACGAAGATTCAACTTTTGGCCTTCTTTTGGTGAATGTAAACACAAACATATACTATTATAATAGATTTTTAAGAGATCCTTTGAAACATCCCTCATTCCTCTGGTTCTTTATTTGTTTATATTTTTTTGAGACAGGTTTTCCCTATATGGTTCAGTCTGGCCTTGAACTTACTATGTAGTTCAGGCTGATTGCTTAATTTGTGGTGTTTCTCCTGCCTCCACCTCCCAAGAGGTGGGTTATAGAGGTGCACCGCCACATCTGGATTGTTCCCCTGCTTTTTAATCCTGCCTACTTTCTTGTTAGCTAGACTTCCAGTTTAAGGTCCCATTCACAACTTCCAGAAGCCAAAAGCAGGTGCCCATCTGTGTCTTTTGAGAACTTACTATGTCCCAAGCAGTGGACAAAAGCTTTTGCATGGGCGTGATATTTGGTGTGTGTTTTCTGACACAGGTCAGGAAAGCATCAAGCTGGAATGGAGATTTTTCCTCAGCTCATTGAGGAAGACAGGCATAAGGAGAAAATTGTAGGACTGAAATTGCTGTCCACTTAATGCTGTCAGAAACCTAGAACTTCAGGGTGCATGTTGATCTGGACAAAATGTAGGCTTGTGTTCAAAAAAGGTGGTTTTTAAAAATTTTTTATCCTTTTGAGACAGGGTCTCGCTATGCAGTTGAGGCTGGCCTTGAGCTCACTTTTGTAGCCCAGGCTGGTCTTGAACTCACACTGATCCTCCTGCCTCAGCCTCCCAAGTGCTGGGATTATAGGTATGCAGCACCATGCCCGGCTTCAAAAAAGTTTTTTTTTTTTTTAATTTAACACAAATGAGATGGAACTCTGGGTCGGCTTTAGACACTGCTGCCTTGCTTGGTGCCAGATATCCCCCCTGGCTATCACCTGGGTTCCAAATTTCTCGGCACTCAGAAACTGAGGCCAGGGACAGCTGGGCCCTGAGTCTTCCAGGAGGCTTAGTGGAGCAGGGGCCCAACACCTGTAGGGAGCGGCCAGTCCCTGCCTCCCCATGGAGATTAAACAGCTATTGGTATTAGAGTAGAAGTCATTCAAGTCATGCACCTCAGGACAAACATAGTAACTGTGTCCCAAATCTGAACATAAACAACAGAAAAGGTGGAATCTAAGGAATGATACCCAGCTTATTATAACTCAAGTAAATTTAACTTTATCAAGAAATCTACCTTTAGAAAAATGTGTTGCTTAAGCAGTGCTCTATTTTCTTAGGAGGTTTGTTCCAAAGAAGGATAGCAGATACTATTTGCCCCTGTGCTCCTAGGTACAGGGGTCTCTGGCACCCACAGTGAGAGATGGCATCCCAGAAATAATCTGGTGTGCATCCTGCTTGTTCTGGTCTTCATATGTTGTCTGAATTTAATCTCCTTTTTTTTTTTTTCCTGAAAAAAGTGTTTTGGGACTTGACACAAATATTCCCCATAAAAAGTTTAAACTTTAAATGGATAGTTTGGGGCCAGCAAGATAGCTCAGCAGTCTAAAGCACTGGCTTAGAAAAGCTTAGGTAACCTCAGGGACCATGGGTCAATCCCTGGCACCCCATGCTGTCAGCCCCACCCTCAGGGCAGACTGAGCTGGCCATCATACAAAAAAAAAAAAAAAAAAAGAATAAATGGATAGTTTGCATGTTTTGTGGAGAACATACCAGGAGGCAGGGGTCAAATGGGGCAAGGGACAGGAACTCTGAATCAGTGCGCTGTTATCTATGTCTTAGCCCTGCCACTTAGGAGCCATGTGGCCTTGGGCAGTTACATGATTAAGGCTAGCCAGAAGAGAGAATTACAACCCACTTGTCAATGGAAGAAGTGTTAAAAACTTGAGACCATCTTTAATTCACTATAAGCAAGAAAAACATGGCAGATGGCAAAGTGTGTCCAAAGAAAAATAAGACCAGATTAGTGGTTAGAAATGTCTAGGGGCTAAGGAAGAAGTGCAGCTTTGAACAGGGTGGTGGGAAAAGCCCTCTCAGAGGTGGCCCAAGTATGAGTGAGACAAAGCCTTTGGGATGTCTCAGGAAGGAGCCTTCTGAGCAGCAGGCACAGCAAGCACCCATGGTGGGGAGCCACAGTACATCCAAAAAGAACAGAGAAGTGGCAGGTCCTATTTGCTCATGTCTTTGGAAATGACTCTGAAAATATAATTATTGCCTCAAAAATAGAAAACACTTTATCATTTCAAAATTTGGTAGTATTGAGGGCTGGCCAAATAGTTTAGTGGATTAAAGTGCCTGCAAGCAGGTGCAGGGGCCAGGGGTTCAATCCCCAGGCCTGCCTGCAGGCCCTGCATGCCCCTGGAGCCTGCTGAGACAGAGACTGGGCATGATGGTGCACACCAGTAATCCAGCTCTTGGGAGGCTGTAAATAGGTGGGTCACTACGAGTCTGATCTTGTAGTGAGACCCTGAACACCCTGTAGACCCTTCCCTAAAAAACATAAGATAAAATTTTTTAAAAAGTGGTATTCATTAATAGAAGAACAATGCAGAGACCACGGTGGAGGAAGACATTAAAGGAAGAGGAAACCCCAAAGGCTAAAGAATAGCAGGAAATACTCAGTTTCACAAGTATTTAGGCAATGATACCTTATTTTATATTCATGGGATTAGAAAAATTTAAAGATTGATATTTAAAGTGCTGGAAAAGAAGCAGAAAAATTGGAATTATTGTACTGCTCATGGGATGAAAATTATGCTCATCATTTTGAAGGCCGGCTTGGCAAGACTAGAAAAACTGAAGATGTTTACAAAGCATAATTCAGCATCCACCTTCCAGGCCTCCATGAGGTAAAGTATGGAACCTGCTGATGTTCATGGTGACTCTTTGTGGTGGCCAGAAATTGAAAGCAACCCACCGCCAGGATAAATAAATTTTAGATCTGTAACTGCAATCAATAATACATAGTTTTGTTACAATGCATGAACCAGATCTGTATTGTCACTGTGAAAAAAATCACTGAGATATCTTTCTCCTAGCTTGTGTATAGATGTCCCCTGGAGGCTTCGTGAGCTCATAGCTCAGAGGGGTTTCTCAGAGGTGTTTGGATCTAGAGTGTGTGCCGCTGGGACTTATTCATGGTGCAATGCTAGGGTCAAGGGTGCTAGGCTTAGGGGTGTGCGCGCTGCCTGCCCTGAGCAGCCTGAGTAAGATGGAAGGAACAGGAAGAGCTGTGGTTGTCCCTTGTTTGCTTGCTTTTGCTGTCCTCTGCTTGCATGAACTGCTTCTCCTTCAAGTCCCCTTTTGCCAAGTCACCCTGCCCTGGAGTCAGTCAGTTATGGACTGAAACCTCTACAAACTGTGAGCTAAATAAATGCTTTCCCCTTTTACTGTAGGTGTCAAGTATTTCGTCTTAGCAGTGATAGAAAAGTAACTCACATAATAAGGAAGGAAATAAAGAGGTAAAATTATGTACCAAATAGATAGACCTAATTATATACTCTAAATTATGTATGCAATACATGAATTAAATTAGATCATTAATGATTGCATTGGTTATGATCATATTTATTTGAATTATAATTTAATTAACTTATTAGTTACACAATTTTATCACTTGTTATGGTTTCTGTGTAGTTGCCCCCGAAAGCTTCATGAAGTCATGAGGAGGACTTCTAAAGTTTCTGATTAATTCATGATCCAGTGCTGGCACTGTGGGTGTGAGTGCTGTGGGATTATGGGTATAAATGCTGGGGGCTTATGGGTTTGAGTGCTGCACAGGGTTATGGCTGTGAATACTGCACCCGGCAGGTAGTAGATAGCCTACGTGCAGCTTAAGCGAGGCAGACTTGCTCTCTGCTGCCGTTGTTGCCGCTACTCCTCCCACTCGCTCTTGCTGTTTTGTTGTTTTCTCCCACCATGAGCTGCTGCCCTCTGCCCTGTGCCACTCTGCCTTGGAGACAGCTGAGTAGGGACTGAAACCTTCACTAACTGAGTTGAATAAACCTTTCCATCCTTCATTTTGAGTGTCGGTATTTGTCTCAGCAATGAGATAAGAGTAACTGAGACACTTGTAAACATTAAAATCCATATTTGATTGGTGGAGAGGTGCACACATATAATAAGATGCAGTTGTAAACATCAATTTCAGGTTTCTAGGGGACATAGAGGGATATCTGTAATATTTTATTTTTGCTTTTTAAAGAAAAGTATTTGGATCAAATATGATAATTTTTATGGACACATAGGTCTTATCAAGTTTGTAGTTTCCTGTATATTTAGAATATTTAATATTTTTAAAATTCACAATTTTGAAATATTTATACAGTAAGAGAAAACTTACCTATGAAGAATTGACATTGCTGATACCTTGTATTAGTTACTTTTTTGCTCATTGCTGGGACAAATACCCAACACTCAAAATGAAGGAAGGAAAGGTTTATTTAGCTCACAGTTTGTGGAGGTTTCATTCCATGTTCGGCTGGCCCAAGGCTGAGTGGAGCAGGGCGGAGAGCATCCAGTTCATGGTGGCAGAATAGCAACAGAATGGTGGCAGAGGCAGCCAACCAAACAGGGCAGCAGAGAGCAACAGCTACAGCTCCAGTCTGTCTCTCTGTCTCTCTTTATATTACATTCAGGCTCTCCGCCTTAGCCCCCACCTTAGGCTACACCCAAAATCCCAGAAGTACTTCAACCCATAATCCCATCAATACTAAAACCCATAATCCTAGGGGTTACGGATCAAGTCTCAAACTCTAGAAGTCTCCGTGCAATGACTACATGAGGCTTTGGGGGGACAACTAGATATAAACCATAACATTCTTCCCCTGGACCCCCAAAGTCTCACACATATCCCTTTTTACAAAAGACATTTTAGTCCATCTGGAAGAGTTGCCAAAGTCACAATAGTTTCAGCATTGCTGAAAAGTCCAAATCCCAAGTTTCCTCAAAGATCCAAGGCAAACTCTCATCTGTGAGCCCCTGTGCAATAGAAGAGTTAAACATATCCAACATTCAAAGGCCTAAGATAAACATTACAATTCCAAAAATTGCAAAAACAGGGTAATAGAAAACATTGGGACCAACACATGTCCAAAATCCAGCAGGTTAAACATTAAAACCCATAGTTTCAACTGGAGAATCCGAAGCAGTCTGCACTGAGTTGTGAGCATCATGCAACTCTGCTCCTACAGCACTCTTGGTGGTAATTTCCATGGCTTCTCTCTTAGCTGGCTTTGCTCTCTCTTAGCACAATCCACGTTCCTGGCTTTTCCAAACTTCTGGGGTTTCCACTGAATTGGCTTCTCACTCTCTGCTTCACACACTGCCCTCTCAGGAGCACACTGCCTGGCCTCCCAGGCTGTCTGAAATCGAGGTGGAAGCCTTCTTAAACTAACAGCTCTTGCATTCTGAATGCACCTAAAACCAGTGCCACGTGGATGATGCCAGGGTCTGCTGCCAGCTGGAGCAGTAGCCAGGCTACCTTCTCTCTTGCTTGTAGGGGTGGAGTGCCTGGATTGATGAACACTCTGACCTTGATTTCCTAGGAACAAATTCTCCATGCCGGCACCATTTTGAAACCTGGTTTGGCTGCCGCCGCCATTCTGGTACTTGGATCTCCGTGGCCTTCTTCTCAAGGCAAAGCCTCTCTCCTTTGCAATTCTGGGGCTGCAAAGCACAGAGAGCTGCCACCTCTTGTGATGCCCTCAGACCATCTTTTTGATTCGCTGGTTCCTTCCCAGCAATGAAGATCCTTTCAGCTCCATCTTTGCAGCCTACAGCTCTCCTGGTATTTCCTTTCTGGCCAAACTCACATTTTAAATCATCCTGCTTGGTTCTTTTCTCTTGATTTTCAACATAAATCTGGCTAACAGCAACCAATAACAACCACGTCACCGCCCCAATAATTTGCTGCTTTGAAATGTCTCTTGAAAGATTAATCAGACCACCATGCTTAATCTCAGTCTTAGGCAAAGTCTCTGGGCACGAGCAAAATTCTGAAAGACTTTCAGCCAATCCATAGCACAAATCATCTGGAGTCCAATGACCAATACTGTCCTTTTTTTCCAGCAGAAACCTTCTCAGCCTGATCTTTACAGGCAGGCCTTCTGTCAGTCTTCTGGTCTAAGCTCTGACCAAAATTGACCAAGCTGAACAGCCGAAGCTGTTCTACTGCTTTGTTTTTAGCCGACATCTCTGAACCTTTCCTATCTCTTCCTGTAAGCCATTTCCGAAAGCTTATAATCTACATTGTCAGGTATAGTCACAGCAACGACCCCACTTCTCTGGTACCAAGTTCTGTCTTAGTTACTTTCTGCTTGTTGCTGGAACAAATACCCAACACTCAAAATGAAGGAAGGAAAGGTTTATTTAGCTCACAGTTTGTGGAGGTTTCAGTACATATTCGGCTGGCCCAAGGCTGAGTGGAGCAGGGCGGAGAGCATCCAGTTCATGGTGGCAGAATAGCAACAGAATGGTGGCAGAGGCAGCCAACCAAACAGGGCAGCAGAGAGCAACAGCTACAGCTACCGTCTGTCTCTCTGTCTCTCTTTATATTACATTCAGGCTCTCCGCCTTAGCCCCCACCTTAGGCTACACCCAAAATCCCAGAAGTACTTCAACCCATAATCCCATCAATACTAAAACCCATAATCCCAGGGATCATGGATCAAGTCTCAAACTCTAGAAGTCTCTGTGCAATGACTACATGAGGCTTTGGGGGGACAACTAGACATAAACCATAACAATCTTAAATTTCCCACCTTCCAGAGGGGTGAGAAAGAAAGTTCTATTATTTAAGCCATGAAGCCTATGGTATTTTTGTCCCTGCAGCCCAAACTAAGATTGCACATGTGTGAATCACATAGCATTTGCCCTTTTGCAGCTGGTTTATTTTACTCGGGACATCTTGATAACAAGGGCCCCCTTGAGGTAGGCCACTTTTCCAGCTTATTAGGCCATGAGGCAGAGAAAAATATATATTTGAACATAAATTGTTTGCAGGCCACCCCTACTGTAAATGTAATCTTGAGGTTGATAGTCCCTTAATCCCAGGAACTAATGGACGCAAACTCGCAGGAGCCTGCTGCAAGTCAGGCTGACTGGTTGCCTGCTGAGGACTACTTGTGGTGGTGGAGAGGATATAGGGGCCAAGTCACAGGAACTGTAGTCACAGCAGAATGTGCAGAAACTAGATGGCAAAAGGAGGCGAATGTGCGCTCTTTGGCCTGGAAGTCCAGTGTGAGGCGTCCGTATCACCATCTTGTGAAAATGCTGGAATGAGGCCTCCCACACCTTCCCTTTTCTCTGTCCCCCCTCTTACCTAAAATATGTATGGATCTGACCCCATGCACCCTCCTGGGCTCTCAGCCAAAGTCAACTCCACTTCAGGTTGCCAGACTCCTTGTGCAAGAGGCCGCTTCCCTCACTTTCCCTCTTCAGGGTCCCTACAAATAGGGTCTGCATAACCCTCATCCAAAAGCATCCCTCTAAAAGCTCAGTGTGTATCCCTCTCACTTCTCTTCCACACTGGCCTCTGGCTCTCCACTTTTATTTTCTCTCTCAAGCTCTTTTATTCCCCTGTTGCTTTTCCTATAGGGCAATTGCTATAGTCTGACTGTTAGTGTTCTCGTCAAGCTCATGGGTTGGAATCAGATTCCTGTCTGACCTGTAGTGTGACCATTTAGGAAGTGGGGCTTCAGGGTAATGATTAGGCTGTGAGGGTGGAGGTCTCTTGAGCTGGGTCAGTGCCTGTAGAAGGAACTGAGGAGACAAGCTTGTCCCTCCTCCCTGTGAAGACATAGTAATAAAGCACTCTCTGTGAAGCAGGAAGAGCTTTTCTGTAGCCAGGTACCCTCTGTGCACCAGGAAGTGTTTTTCTGTAGCAGATACTGATTTGATGAAGGATCAAACCCGCGGCTCTGTAGTTACCCAGACTGCCCATTTGAGTGGGAAGTTCTGATCATTCATGAGTGATTACTGCTTTAATGATATTGTGCTAGAGATTTGAAAAGTTGCTTACAGAGAACAGAGAAGGAAGCCTGTGAGAAGTCAGAGGGCTCAGCGGGGTGCATCTGGAAGAGCTCAGGGCAGGTACACCCGAACTGAGTCCCAACAGATCAACAGGGATTTTCCTATCAGAAGGTGTACGTGGTGGGGTAGAGAAGAGTTAGACTCCTGAGGGGAAAGCAGATTGTCTGGGAGAATGATATGTGGGATGCTTTTTGGGAAGAGTGACAGAGTTGGGAGCTATAGACAACACAGGGACTGGCTCTTCAGAGATCAGCTGTGGGGAGTCAGCCAACATTGGAAACGGAAGTGATGAGGTCTGATCTGTTAGCTAAAAATACCCTCTGAAAACAGAAATTTGAAGGTGGTGGGTGAAACCTGGATGGGACGTTAGGAGACCTACTGGGCCTGGAAATTGAAAGCAGAAAAGATTCCTGCTTGTCTTAGTTACTCTTCTGTCGTTGCTGGGACAAATACCTGACACTCAAAATAAGGGAAGGAAAGGTTTATTCAGCTCACAGTTATTGGCGGTTTCAGTCCATATTCAGCTGGCTCCAGGGCAGAGTGGCACATGGGAGAGGGCAACCTTGCATGGTGGCAGCTAAGAGCAAGAGCACGGGGAGAGAGCTAGCAGCAGCTCAAGCAGCTAATTTCTCTTCCTCCCTTACACTGAAATGCAAATCGCCTGCCCCAGGGCAGGTGCAGCACCCATTTCCACAATAATCAATTACAAATTCCAGAAGCCACCTCATGACTGCAGGAGGGTTGTGGGGGGGCACCTATACACAAACTATAACATTGCTCTTAGGCATTGACCGTCTTGGAAACAGACCAGCTATAATCTGTGAGTATGCATCAGAGAGCAATATAGGATGCAGGGACCCAAAGAAGCTATTAGAGCCACTTTTCTTGTCACTGAGAGACAATGCCTAACACCTATAATTTAAAGAAGAAAATTTATTTTGTCTCATATTTTGTAGAGCTCTTAGGCCATAGGTGGCTGGCTGCATGGCAGGACAGACTAGCAGAGGGGCGTGGCAGAAGAGAGTTACTCACCGCATGGTGGACAGGAAGCAGAGATAAGGAAGGAACTGGGAGGATAATGACCTCCAGGCCATAACCCCAGAGCCTTTGCTCTTCCAATCAGAGCCCACCTCCTAACAGCAAATTAACCAAAAGCCCTCACCATTTACTTAGTTTCCAAAAGCCCTCCCTATGATCTCATGAAACTTTAGGGAGACATCAGCACAGAAGCCATAATAGAAGCCAAGAGACTTGCTCATGGGGACCCAGCCAGTCACAGAGCTAGAGCTGAAAGTCAAGGCCCCAAGCCCTGCAGACCTCTTCCTAGGATACCTGGAGTGTTGAGTAGGCAAATTCTCACCAGCAGGTATGATCAGGGACAGGAATGTGGATCCATGCCCTGAATGATGCTTGGTCCGTACCGAATGTCTGCCAGTTATCAGTATATCAGAGCTCTGAACTCTTCAGAATGTACATTGTCATAAAAGATGAGAACCCCTTAAAGCCAAAGCACTGTGTTGCTTGCACAGGAGTGGCTCTCAAGGGGTAGGACCAGAGGGTCAGGTTAGGATGAGAGTCCACAATTTGGTTGTGGGGACATCTGGTAGAATTGTCCCCAGTAACTGGCCAGACCAAAGTCTCTCTGATACCTTAGAGCTTCACTGTGACCATGACTGCCATGTAGCAATCTCATTGTGGAAACCACAGCCCCTGCGCAGCCTGCACACTTGTGACCGAGAGGTCATACTCTGCCTACTGACCAGACTCCCACCATCACCTTCATCACTGTTAATCTCAGTTACTCTTCTCTTCTTGCTGGAATGAATACCCAACACCCAAAATGAAGGAAGGAGAGGTTTATATAGCTTATAGTTACTGGAGATTTCGGCCTATACCCAGCTGGCTCCAAGGCAAAGCAGCACCTGGCAGAGGGCAGCAATTCATGGTGGCAGAAGGCAGAAAAACAGCAAGAGCAAAAGGTTTGCCGAGTAACAACAGCAATGGCGACAGAGAGCAAGACTGGTCTCCCTTATCTGCCCCAGGCTACGTGTTAGCACTCACACCCATAATCCCATGGATCATGAATTAATCACAAACTCTGGAAGTCTGCCTCATGGCTGCATGAGGCTTTGCGGGGACAACTAGACACAAACCGTAACACCAACTGTTGATAGTTTGATTGCCACCGGCACTCTAGAAGGTTGTCTATGCTTGGTCCTTCAGCTACAGAGCAATTTAGGCCTGGAGAAACCAGCTAATACCTCAGCTGCCTTTGGACAAACTATGCTGCTATGACTTCACCTAAGATGTCCTCCCAAAGCCTCATGTGTTCAGATGTGGGGCTCTGGAAGACTACTGGCTTGTGGGGGTGCTATGTTCACCCTGGACTTATTCACTGGGGGGGTTCATGGTTGAACGCACTGTTGGAAGATGGAACCTGTTTTGGGGCTCATGTTTAATTTAGATGGTGGATCTCCAAGGTGGGCTCTCCTGTTTCCCCAGGTGTTTCCTTGGTCATGCCGGGCTCAGATCCAGCATGGAAGGGAGGCTCCAATGTGGCCCTGCCCTCTGTTCTTTCTCCAGCCTTTTTCTTGGCAGCCTCCTGCTTCTCTAGGTCACAATGCTTCTGGGGAAGTGTCTCTGTTTGAGCTGTGGTGTAGTTTCCATCCTGCCTGTGTCTGCGCTGCTATAGCACTCTTCCTGCATTCCTTCATCTACTACAGCTGTGAAGCAGCACAGAGCTGGTGTCTTGGAAGAGCAAGACCCATAGCATTTTATCAGAAAGCCATTTCATCTTTCTAGGGATTGCTGCACAACCCTGCCAAGCGGTGCTGGCTCCTCCTCTGTCCTGAGGAAATTCTGATCATGCCCTCATAGCTTCCCTGCTCGCTCTTAAGTTACCAAAGGGCCCTGACACAGTGGTATCTTCCTGAGGTCCCATCTACACAGGAAGCTGAGGCAAGAGAACCACTTGTGCTCAGGTAAGGCCAACCTGGGTAACATAGGACTTTCTCTAAAAAAACAAAGAACAAACAAGCAAACAAATGTCACATTACCAAAGGAAACATGTAGTCCCACAAAGTGAATTCCAATGGAAGAAACAACATCCCTTGAATCTCACAGAGGTAGGACATTCTCCTTCCTAGGCTGGAGAAGGGATGTTTCTGGGGTCCTTGGTGGCTCCTTGACTCCCTCCCAGCAGGACTCCTGCTGTGTCCTGGTCTGTGCTGTGTCTGGTATTAGGGTAGGAGAGAAGACGGAGGAAAGGGTGTTCACTGAGCCAGGCACTGATGCTCAGGGAGGGTGCTCACCATGGGGTGGGGGTTCCTGCTGGTGCCCCCCCAAACCCTCTGGGAATCCCACACCAAAGGGTGCCCTCTCTTTTGATGCCCTCCTGGGCTGACTGCAGACTCTGTGCCCATGTGGACCTGTTCTGCTGGAGGCCCATTTTCCTCCTTTTACATCCCAGTAGGGCCACCTCCAAAGTGGCCCTGTGCCTGGAGATCATCAGACATGCATCGTACTAAGCCGGCCTCAACCCTAGACAATGGAGCTGCGGCTCCCCCTACTCTGCAGACACTGACCACTGGATGTTTCGCTCCCAAGATTGTTTTGTTTTACTTTGAGACAGGGCCTCTCTAAGTATTGGAGGGTGGCTTTGAACTCACTCTGTAGCCCAGGCTGGCCTTGGGCTTGAAACTATCTTCTCATCTGGGATTATAGGCATATACCACTATACCTATTTATTTACTTATTTATTTATTTTGGGTTTTTTGAGACAGGGTCTCTCTATGCAGTTCAGGCTGGCCTTGAGCTCACTTTTGTAGCCCAAGTTAGTCTCGAACTTGCACTGATCCTCCTGCTTCAGCATTCCAAATGCTGAGATTACAGGCATGCACTACCACGCCCAGCCCTATGCCTAGCTTTAAAATTTTCAGACTCCAGCCCACTGTGCTCTGCCCACTACAATAGAAGCATAAGCACTCCCTCTAGAGGCCCCTTTGACTCCAGGGCAGGATGCATCTTTCATCTTCTTGGGGGTGTAGGGGGCCCCCACATATTCTTGGCTATCTCTATAGAAAATCCTAGAAATAGGTGCTCTGAAACCAGATATTAGGTAGTTGATTCCTGTAGTACAGTTCAAGCTGCTCTAACAAGATCTGCTATCTGGATGATAGTCAATAGACATTTATTATTTTATTAAGTTTTGGGAGCTGGAAGTCAAAGATCAGGGTGTCTGCAGATTTGGTTTCTGGCTTCTTTTTTTTTTTTTTTTTTTTTTTGTCTTTTTGAGACAGGGTCTCACTATGCAGTTCAGGCTGGCCTTGAGCTCACTTTTGTAGCCCAGGCTGGTCTCAAACTCACACCAATCCTCCTGCCTCAGCCTCCCGAGTGCTGGGATTATAGGCGTGAGCCACCACGCCCGACTTGGTTTCTGGCTTCTATGAGCCCACTTCCTGGCTTGCGGTCAGCTGTCTCCTGTGGCTTCATGTGGCCCTTCTTTAGTGCTCTAGAGAAAGTGTGAACACCAGAGAACTCTCTGGTGTTTCTTCTTACAAGAACACAAATCTTCCCTTCATGACCTCACCTAAACCTCTTTCCCCTCCAAAGGCCTCCTCTCAAAACCCTGGGGTGCCTGAGCTCCAGCGTGGGGATGTGAGGGAGAAACGCCTTCAGACCATAGCATCACCTTTGCTTTAGATTTAAGCAGATGCAGATAGCGTCCACTATTAATGTCCTGCGTTCTAGGTGTACTGCACCTAGGATTTCATTGTGTTTAATGTGTTTTGTATTCATCTCTTATTGACTTATGGGTCAATCGGCTTCATGTTACTATAATAAAATACTCAAGGAATTAATTTATAAAGAGAAGAGGGTGACTTAGTTCTGGTTTTAGAGTTTCTAGTTCAAGATCCAGAGGCCCTGGGCTCAGCAAAAATCAGTATCAGGTGGTCTCGTGCTGTTGTTACACAGCTGCAGATGTAGAGTAAGGTGAGGTGCAGCCAGGTGAGGGTGGACAGAGGTGGCCAGAAGCAGGCAAGCAGCTTGGCTAACTTCCTTGCTGACAAATGCAGCCAGCTGTGCAGCCTTGCCTGTGCCACCCATATTAAGGCTGGGCACAGAGCTGGAGTCAGCGAGCCTTGAAAGTGGGGACAGAGGCCAGGTGCTGGCTCAGAGCTTGCACAAGATGTGGGACAGTGGCAGGCAGCTGGGTGTGACCCTTGAACTGGGAAGGAAACAACATACAACCACGACCCAGAGCTCGAGTGTTGCCCTAACACACAGCAAGGGTCATGCAATTTCTGTGTCCACATACTGGAGTGTTTCCCATTGAGGTTGGGCTGATATTTGAGAACATCTAGGGAGACTGTGTACTTTTATATGGATCAGTCATGGCTGAGACTATTGGATGCCTTCCCCAGCTCAGAATCTAGTAGTTTTGTTTAGCAGCACTATATAAGGATTTTTAGCCTTGTGAGTGTGTAAGAAACTAAGAAGCGGAAAAACAATAAACAAAGCTTAGGGTGGGTTGTAACCTGTTACTTAGGGATTTTAGAAAACTAGAATTTAAAAAGGTGTAACAGCTTATTCTGATTGATGTTTCCCCCCTTACTTGAAACATTGGTGTAACAGCTGATCCTGGTGATGTCTCCACCCTTACTTGAGACCTTGGTGATTATCCCCTCTCCTCTCTGTAAATAAAGAGGAGATGCTTCTAGAGTTCTGGGCTCACTTCAAGAGAGACAGATCTCAGTGAGACCTCAGACGCTCCATTCATCGGGTCTTCTCGTCGTTTCTTTTGGCTCCGGATCACAACACACAACATGAGTGTGGGGATAGCTTTTGGTTGTTTGGGGGAATATAAAGTATCTTGATTGCACTGCTGCCAACATGGTGGAAGATGCCACTGTGCTTTTGGAGGCTTTGTTTGAATGACTATGTTTAGTTTTCTACTTATCCCCTTTTCAGAGGCCAAACTTGGAACAAAACCAATCCCATATTCCACTCCTTAGAGACAAAACAGAGCTTTCTAATAAGGTGGATCTGCAGCTACAAGGCCAGTGGTCCCCTCCAGAGAGCAGCAAGCTGGTGGATTTCCCAGGAGGAGTCCTGGCTTTAGGTTTCTGTAACCCACCTCTCGGTAGATATGTCTCCTTTGCTTTCATTATGAGGAAGAATTAGCCACAGTCCACAGTGGCTTCCGCTGCTGCTGCACAGCCACCCCGATGGTGCACTCACGTGCAGCTCTGAGAGCCAGGAGCAGGAGGACAGAAACACGATAACCCGCCTGTGCCGAATACAGCGAATACAGCGTAGTGGGTGGGATTCAACAAGCAGGCTGTGCATAACTTCCCACATCGGCAGCAGGCAGCTGCAGTTCCCAGCTTTAGCCATGACTCCGGTCTCTGCATCCGGTGCTCTTTTCACATGTATGATGTATGCTGTAAAAATGCTATTTTTTGGGGGGTATTGGGGATTGAATCCAGGGCCTTGGCACTGAGCTATATCTCCAGCCTTTGCATTTTCCCACGGTGAAAACGTTTTTTTGTTGTTAGTACATGTTTGCCATACATAATGATCACATTCATCACAGGAAATTTGCAGCTGTATAGAGTTTATCTTTTTAAAAATGTGTTTAATATAGGGCCTACAGGGTCTACAGGGCCTCATTATGCAGATCAGACTCATAATGATCCTCCTGTTTGTAGCCTCCCAAGTGCTGGGATTATAGGCATGTGCCACCATGCCCAGTCTCATAAAAGTGATTTTTAAACAAAAGTACTAGGATTTTTACCTCTGAATAAATGTGTGTCAGAGTAGCCTTAGGAGTGGGCACTATCTTTGGATGATTTTGTTATTACTCAAAACCTCTTGGAAGGATTTGTGGTAACCACAGAGCCTTGCATTGAGTGTCCATGGTGATAGGCTGTGCAGCCTTTCTCTGGATGGATTTTCTGTTTGGAAGTACTTACGATACACCCAGGAACAAATTAGCTAAATAGCATGTGTGATTAAGCTGACCAATGTCATCTAGGTGTTGAAAATGAAATATGGTCTTGTAGCTGAGCAAAATTATGTGTTGAGTTTGCAATTTACAACCTTGTCCTCAAAGGCAATTTCAAGAGGAGACCCAAATGTGTTTAATCAGTAGACACGTTAGGAAAATATCTCTCTGTGGTGGACTGGATGATTAGTTTGAAGGTCACCTTCATTTGGATATTTGAGTTCAGTGAAGAAGTTTCTTTACTTAGTAAAGAACACTAAAACAATCAAAATTTTGGTGAACATCCAGGATACAGCAATACCATTTGCCACAAAACCCTCTTAGCAAAGAAACTGCTGTGTGCATGTGTGCATACAAGAATTGAACTCAGGACCTTGAACTTGCCAGGCAGGCATTTATGCTACCAAGCTAGCTCCCTGGCACACTGTCAGGAGAATTATATCAGTTTTTTGTTTTTTTTTTTTGGGGGGGGGGTGGTACCAGAGATTGAACTTAGGACCTTGTACTTGCCAGACAAGCACTTATTCCACTGAGCTATCTCCCTGGCCCCATTGTATCCATGTTTAATGTCCTTATATCTTGCCCCCCGCTCCCCTTCAGCACTGGGATTGAATCCAGGGCCTTTGCAAGAAGCTATATCCCCAATGTTTCTTTCATTTTTTAAAATTCTGAGACAGTTTTGCTACATTATTCAGGCTAGGCTCAAACTAATGATCCTCCTGCTTCAGCCTCCCAGAATGCTGAGATTACAGGCTTGTACTAACATAGTTGGCCCTGCATTAATTTTACAAAGAATAAAAGAATATTAGCACCTGCAGAAACCTAAAATACAGAGGAACGGGGAAACAGAGAAAGGGGAGTAAAAAGAATTGATATATTAGGTAGTGGGCCAACTCCCTACCAGGAAGATAAACATGGAGTACTGTAATGTGTGCTAGTAAAAATAAAATGCTAAAAGAAGAAATCTAATACACACTTACAGAATAAAATCCCAAGCCATTTTTCTAGAAAGCACATGCACTTTTTTGGGGGGGCACCAGGAGTTGAACTCAGGAGCTTGAGCTTGCCAGGCAGGCCCTGTGCTACCGAGCTATATCCCTGGCTCTAGCACATGCACTCTTAGGAAGTTATGCAACAAATCATGATTCTGGGCACATGGAAAAATTTATAGTGAGCAGGCAAGGCATGCTGAGCGAGGGAGACGGGTCTTGTTTAAAGTCCATGAGCACTTTTCCCATTTCCCAGAGGTCCCCTTAATGGCTTGAGCATCACCATTAGTCTCAGCTTAGGGACAGAAAGAAGAGGCGAGTGCACACCTGGGGCTCTGTGGTCTTCACTTTCCTGGCGTAAGCATGTCAGGCGTCAAGCATCGGGCGCTCAGGGCTCCTTTGGAAAGTACAACAACTTTTATCATCCTGTGTTTTGGTTTTTTTTTGAGGCAGGGTTTTGCCATGTGCTTTAGGCTGGCTTCAAACTGGCAGTGGTCCTCCTGCCCCAGCCTCTCATGTAGGATTATGGGTGTGCCACGCTAGGCTCAATTTGGCCATTGTGTCCTGAGGTCACCCAGTTGTTCTGAGCTAGAACACCTGCACGTTGTCCTGAAGAGCTTCATCCTTTGCTGGAGATAACAAGCAAGAACCTCCTGACCTGGAGCTCCAGAAAAAGATGGCTCTGACCTGGCAGGGTCCCAAGAGGTTGAGTGAATTTCTAGGTCTCCCTTGACCTCAAGCTTCAAAAAAGAGGAGAGGAAAACAGCCTTCACAGCTGCTCCCCTGGGCAGAAGCAGATCCATGGGCTCCACACACACTCACTGCCTTCCTTCAGGGACAACAGGGCCCCAGTCTACGCCTGTGCCCTGGAAACAGCCTCTCCCTTCTTTCCATGCCTTCCCAGGGCTGTGCTCACCTTCTGCCCAGGGCCAACCGTGGAGGGAAAGCCCGGGAGGAAGGATCTCACTTGGGGGCCCAGTGCAGCAGGTCTTGGGGCTCCCTACAAATCCTCCGGCTGGTCTGGCCCATGTCCACACCAAACCAACACAGGCATTGCTCTTCCTCCTGCAGACTCCATTGTGATCGCCTTTTGGGTGAGCCTGGTTGCTTTTGTGATGCTCCTCTTCCTCATTCTGCTCTGCATGTCCTGGTCAGGCCCCTGGCAGATGAGGTAAGGAGGAAGATGTATTGCATTCAGGAACTTGGGTGCTCAAGGGCAAGTAAGAGCACAGAGTGGCCATACCACGGGATGGTGTTCAGCCATGAAAAAGGAGCAAAGTACTGGCTCATGCTAGAGCACGTGTGTACAGTCAGGTGCCACATAACGGTGTTTGTGCAGCACTGCTACGCATTTGATGGTGGTTCTGTATGATGGTCTCCTGGTTATGTGGCAGCCACCTCTGAGTATGCACTATGACACTTGTGCATGAGGGGCTCCCCTAGTGACCCACCTCAGGATGTATCCTGTTGCTGAATAGTACACAGATGTCCACACAGTGTGACCCCACTGATGTGAAATGCCCAGAGCGGCAGATCCATACAGACAGGAAGCAGGACTATGGTCATGTAGGGCTGTGGGGAGAAGGGCAGGGATTGCTAATATGTGTCTTTGTGTGGAAGTACAGGACTAATCCCTGTACTCTAAAAAGTTCTGGGGATGTAGCACCCAGTGGAGTGGTGGCTGGCCTGATACCAGGCAACTCCAGGCAGAAGTCAGGGAGGATGGATTTCTTAGAACAGACACCAATAGACTTGGGGCTCAGATGCGAGATGCATGGTGCCACACAGCAGGATGGAAGGCCAGGCCCAGTGGTCCTGAGCAGGAGGGAGCCTGAGGGAAAGGCCTGAGGCCTGGCTCCTGAGCTGCTGCCTTTGACCGTTCCCACAGGTCTCTGTGACCAGGGTGTGGGCATGTGTGTGTGCACATGTACTCATAGGGAAGGTGACAGGAAGACATCCTTTGATGCTGCTTCTCACTGTGTCATCCACAGGAATGGCCCACAGAAGCCAGCGTGCTCACAGAGTTCCTGCCTCAGCTTTCCACTCTGCCTCCGGAGAGCCTCAGAGGGGACCACAGGAAGGACCGCAGAAGGGCCATCGGGTGGTCTGGGCCCTGAACAGCGGCTCTAGTGGGTGCCCTCTGCCTCGCAGCCCTGGCTCTCCATGGGGACAACCCTAGGAAAGTGAGCACAGTGGCCAGGAGCTGGAGTCAGGATCACTACCCCAGAAGACTGTCGCCGAACACCATCTATGGCCATGGGGACTGGTGACAGCAAGCCAGTGTGGATGTGTCACTGACAGACCCCAGGCCGGAGGACAGTGCAAGGAGGTGCAAGATGCTCACATGGGCCAAAGGCTTGCAGATGGACAGCTTCCTGGGCTGGCTATGTAGCTCATGCAGCCTGCTCACTGCTGCTTCCGTCTGCCTTGGGATGAGTAGGAAAATAAAGTATCTGCCTATGTGAAATAAAAGTGTGCTCCCCAATACTCGCTACGGTAGTAGCAAAGGGTCTCATCCTCTGCTAAGCAAGGGCCCTGGGCTAGAAGGGGAACAGATCACACCGACCCAGGTCCCCGTGCAGTGGCACAGTATCTGCATATAACCAACACACCTCCCCGCAGACTTTACGTCATTTCCCGATTCTTAGAATAACCCTGAGTATGATGTAATTGTCAGGTAAATAACCATCATACTGTGTTGTAGCGGGAATAGCAAGGCAAACATTCTATGTCAGCCACGCTTTTTAATCTTTTACTTTCGTATTTGGCACAGGATCTCCCTATGCAGCTCAGATTTATAGTGTTCCTCCTGCCTCAGCCTCCCCAGCTCTGCCATTACAGGATGTGCCACTATGCCTGGTTTGGGGGCTGTCATGGCACAGCTGGGGTTCCAGGGCCTGCATGACATGCGGTAACAGGAATGAACCTAAGTCCTTGCACTTGCCAGGGAGGTGTTTAGACCACTGGGATATCTCTCCAGCCCCCAGCAATGTTTTTTCTATTTTGAATCTGGATGTAGATCCAGGCTCTGCAGTAGCAGCTGTATTTAAAGTGGAGTGTTTTGCATAGAGCTCCTCCTACCTCAGGATGGATGGATCCACAGGGTGAGGTGGGCAAGGGCTCAGCACACAGGGCAGTGGGCTTGGGAAGAAGACAGGGCCAGTGGGACGGGTGGACTTGAGATGTAGAAGAGGGGCGACTTGCCAAAAGTGTCCTCGACTCTGCGCTCCTTGTCACTGCCTAGTGCCAGCATCTTTTCACTTGTTTGCTTTTCTTCTTAGCTGTGCAGATCTGCTCCAGGACAGATCTCATCAGAGGGAAAGCGAAGGGACCAGCTGATGAGGTGATCCCAGGGCAGTCGGAAAGGACAGCTGTGAGCAGCGGCCTGACGCTACCTGGAAAACTCTTTCCCAAGGCCTGTGACAGGACAGCAGGTGTCCCCATGTGCTAAGTGTGAAGCTGCCTCAGCCAAGCAGCGATGCCAATGCCGCCCAGTCCCTGGACCTAGGAGTCCAGGAGGCACTGAGGCCTGGGGTCAATGAAGGGCATACCAAGTCTCCCTGCCCATGGCTCTTTTCCTTCTGCCAGTGGCCCAGGCCACAAACAGGCCACAGGCCCAGCCCTGCCAGCTGAGACACTCCTCTACACATGCTACTTGGAGAGGCCCACAAGCAAGGAAACCCCAGTACACAATAGAAAAGTAAAAGAAAGATAAAAATGGGCTGGGTATGGCGCTGCATGCCTGTATTGCCAGCACTCAGGAGTCTGAGACACGAATAGTTCAGGGCCAGCCTGAGCTACAGGGGCAGACCCTGTCTTAAAACAACAAACAATAAGAAAAGGAACTGCAAAGAAAAGAGAAAGAAAAAGTGGCCTTGGCTGTTAATAGTCCCTGGATGAGTCCAGCTTGGATTTAAACAGAATTTCAACTCAGAATATCAAAGTAGTGTTGAGGGATTTGAGATAAATGATCCTTCTTTATTTTTTCAATTTTTATTTATTCACTTAATTTTTCAAGGTCTCAGTTCAAGTTTAATAGGCACTACAAAAGGTCAATGAGTGGCCTTGCCCCAGGACTGGTACATCACACCTCCTGGGCTGGGCTGGCCCTCAACACATCTCAGGCCGTTCCCACCAGTAAGACACTCAGATCTTTTTTAAACAAGCCCTACATGCAGTAGAGGGGTACACACAGGTAAGCATCACTCTTGGCTCCGTTTACATCTTAAGTCATTTAAGACAAACGATTCTAAGGAATGCTAGAGGTAGATAAAGGCATAAATGTTTAACACTAACCACAACATATCAGCACAGCCACTCTAAACGTCTGAGTCACCCCAGGGACACAGCGTGTAAAGAAGGGCCTCAAAGAACCAGGTCAGGGTTTCTTGGAGAAATCCAAGAAATTTCACTACCTTTCTGTCAGCTACAACAGCCATACATATATGAACCTCAAAAGTCAGTCTCGAGAAATCTATAAAATGTAGGTCCCTGGAATAAAAATAGCCCTAACATCAATGAAAGCAAAACACAAAAACTTTACAAAAATAGACATTTATTATCGAGATTATAAAATTCAAAATCCCCGTTGGGACACAACTACAAAAAATACAGGCTGCTTTCTCAAAGCAGAGATCAAACCACTGTGTAGTTTAAGGATTTAGTATGACACCCTTTGATTTAATAAAATATGCAACACTGGCAGGCATTCCTTCATTCAGTCATACAAAATTTTGTTACAACTTCTTACAGAGGAAAAACTTCAAATACACCTCTTCATACTCACCAAGAACTCTGACAGTCTCTGCTGACCTATCCTGATCGCTCACCGACCAGGCCTGCAGCCGCGCAGCACTGGACCTGACTTTCTCCAAGCACGGACTGCAGGAGGGCATGGCGTAGCACTGTGCTGGCCGGCAGCCCTCATCCCTTGTGGGCGTCCACTTGCACACAATTATTTACTGGTTAAATAAAGTCTCGTGACTCTTCCATTAGGAAACCGAGTCAACACCCAGAATCTGTCATCTCACACATTCCCTGGAAACCAGAGACTCCACCAGACTTCTAGAGCCTGGAAGTCGTCAGCAAGAGTCAGCATCTGAGGCAGAGGCAGCGATGTTCCTGCAGAGCACGACAATGGCCTCCTCTTTCCCATCGGGCACATCCTCGGCAGCCTTGCACACCATTCGGACATGTGCTAGGAGGGTGTCTGGCTGCTGGGCCCCCAGCCAGATGTCCTTAATGTACAGAGACACCAGGAACGCTGCAGAGGCTAGAAAGAGCACACAAAGGCTGTCAGGATGGCACCGCTCAGCAGCCTTCCTAAGCCTCCCTGCTCTGTACCTCAGCTGGCCAACTAAGCAGGGCACATGCCTAAAACTGGACTACCTGGGCTTAATGTCTGCATTCATTCTAAAATGTACCGTTATGGACTTATGTGTGTGGCTCTTAAAAAGAGCAGTCACGACAAGGCTACTGCTGCTGGGGTGTGAGTGCCCTGCCAGGGTGGCACTGAAGCCTGAGCCACCCTTCTGGGATCCTCCCACAGTGCAGGAGCTTTGTGCCCGAGCCCTCCACAGGCCCCTCGGTGAAGGGACCATCGCCCCTGAAGGAGGCAGCTGGCAGAGCCTGCGGCCGTCACTGCCCTGCTTACCTGTGCAGTGAGACCCGAAGGCGCCTGCGCAATGCCAAGCGTGCCAACTGTGCAGGTGTCTGTGCTTGGCACACCTGGCTGGGGAATGTTCCAAACCCTCTGCTCTGCAGTGGGTTTGTCCCTAGAGCACATGGGCTGAGAGAACGCCTTGCCCATATGTGACGAAGTTTTCATTTGAAAGCTACAACAAAGACTCTCTCTCCCTTTACATTCAGTGTCAAATGGCAGAATCACGTGAGAGGTCACCTAAACACTTCAGGAACCAAGAAGAGGCCTGGCCTGCTGCAGAAACAGAACTTTTGCTCAGCTCTGGGCTTACTCCCATACCTTCCCAGCTTGTGGACAGAGAACCAGCATTACCTCGTGTGGTGCTGTCTTCCTCCTGCACAGAGGATGCACACAGGGCCTCCACTGCCGGGTGGAAGGGGCTCCCCCCATGGCCCTGGGCCACCACCAGCCGCAGCATGACCGTGTTGAACAGAATGGCCACATCCTGCATTGGCCCCGCCAGCCCCTCTGCACCACAGAGGTGGCTGTACAGCTGAAACAGGCTCCTCCTCACAGCTCCGTCCGCAACAAGGTCGGCCACCACCTCCGGGTATGGCAAAATGTGATTCTTGAGCCAGCCCAGGAGTCTTGCTGCTTCTGCTCTGTTGAGCGGGCACTCAGTCACAGAGCACAGCACCCAGCTGGCCACCAGGGAGGTGGCAGCATGCACGGGGCCTGCGGCCTTGCTGTCTTGAGTGGTCTGGTCCTGGGAGGGCTCAGAACTGGGGACTACTGGTGCCCAGTGGGTCAGAATGGACCTCAGCAGGGTCCTGCATGTCTTCACACTGGATGCCGCCAGCTCAGGCTGGACTGCCTCTTCAGCCTCCCCAGGCCTCCTCCTCCAGCCACGTGGGCCCCTGGCTCGGGCTGGTGCAACAGGCCTGGTCTTATCCTTGAGCATCTCTGTTAACACAGAGGACATAGTGATGAGGCTACCGTCCCTCCTGCCCACACAGATCCTGCCTGGAAGAGGCAGGGGCAGCTCCTGGGTCCAGAGCCCTCGGCCATGCTCCTGCTGATAGGACAGGATATTCGTGACATTGACACAATGTCCACTGTCACTGGTACTACACTCATCTCGTAGTATAAGAGAAGGACTAGGTATGGTGTGCTCCTGAGGTCCTCGCTGTTTAGGAGGCAGAGGTAGGACTGCTTAAGCCCAGTAGCTCATGAGCAACCTGGGCATGAAAGGAAACACAGAGAGGGGAGGAGAGGGGAGGGGAAGGGAGGAAAAGAGAGAGGAGAGGAGGGAAGAGGAAGGAAGAAGAGAGAGGAGGGGAGGGGAGGGGGAAGAAACAGAAACTAGGCTGCAGCACCGGAGCTCGAGTCCAGGTCTAGCTCCTATCTGTTCTTTTGACTCCACACTAGGGGTCAAAGCTTGCAAGGGCCAGGCTCCACACCTGTCTGGAGCACGAAGCCCTGAAGCGCTGGGAGTGGGGCAGGGACAGTGGCTGCCTGGGGCACTCACTCATCAGGTCCCTGACTTGGCACCTCTCCACACTGGCTCTCAGCTTCTCCTGGAGTGTCCTATCTCTTTCGATGAGGCTCCACTTGTGCAAGAGGACCAGGACATCTTTTGTGGAGAGCATCACCTCGTTCACAGTGAATCGGCCCATGTCCTTGAAGGCCTGCAGGACGTTGGCCCGGTACCTCAGCACGGAGTCCAGTGTTTCAAAGAAGTTGCTTAGCTGGGCAGAGGCCAAGGAGGGCCTGTTTGGAAGTCAATATTACAGATTGAACAATAGCTGCCCATCCTGGCAGTCTTGTGACATTATACACACAGGACACCCAGGCACCACTTTTGCTTCTAGACAAGGCACCTGGTACAGACACAGAAAAAGTGAGCTGCAGGGGAGATAGAGGGGGAGACCTGAAGTCTGGCCTCTTCCCTGGAGCTGAGCAGAAAGCATGCAGGGCAGGGGGCAGGGGGCAGGACAGGAGTCACACAGAGCTGCAACCTGGGACCGCAGCCCCCCCTCCAGTCCAGAAACAGACAGTCGAGTGCACAAGCTGAGCACTGTCCCTCTTGGAACTCCCCACAGAACTTAAAATCTAGCTGCCCCACACGATATCAGAAGAACTGTCAGTTTTCAAATCTGGCAATCCCAACACAAGAAGCATGACTGTCTAGCAGCAACTTAATTTGATCTCCTGGTTTGTTGGCAAGCGGCAGTGCCTAAGTGTGAGTGCATAAAGTGCAAATCCAGGCAAACTTAGCTCTCTGTACTCAACCAAGAATCTGAGTCCAAGGGATCAGATGAAAATACAGAATTAGGCTGGGAAAATCCAGACAAAGGCAGAGAGGACTGCTGGGGAACACCCTGGCATAGTGAAGGTCACAGGCAGGGTGTTCTTTGGTGAGACTTCACTGGACTTGACTCAAGGCAGATGATCTGCCTGCTAACAATGACCCCCTGTGGTGCACTTTAAGTGTGTTCAGATCTTAGGAACTTGATAAGAAGCCTTCCAAAGTTGAATCAAGAGGAAGGAGGGAGTGTAAGTAAGATGTGCTAAGGCCAACCATGCCTGCTCTGGCTCCAGCTGCATCCATGCCAGGCCTGTGGAGTCATGACTGAGACCTGCGGTGTCCGTGTCTATTATATATTATGTATTACTATTTATAGTAAGCAGCACTGGCCATAGCACCTCCAAAAGGCAAAGCAGGGTTCCCAACAGGGCAGGCTCACCTCAGGTGCCTCACGAGTGCAAGGAGGACATACAGGAACTCATTGACCAGGTGCAGGGCAAGTAGCTTGCGGGGCTCCTGGGAGCCAGGCTGGTGGGGTGGCTGGCCTTCCCGCTCCATGCCTTTATTCCCTAGGTTCGTCACCCACAGTGTGTGCAGCAAGGAGATCACATTAGCCAGCAGCTGGGTTTCGAGAAACCTGAAAACAAACATAGTAGCATTTCACTCTGCCAGGAAACCAGTCTCAGGGGTCATTGGTGACAGCACTGGCAGGAGGACCAAGTGGTGGCTTGGCAGCCACAATACTCCCTTCACGTATACTCCGAAAGGCACATCCTCTAAGTGAAAATGGTGCAGCTTCAACACATGAGGAGGCCCTTTAGGAGCCACAGCACTGCCCTGAGCCCCCCAGAAGTTTTGGAGGCACTGTGGGACAACTGAGACAGCTGTTTTGGCTGTGATTCTAAAACGTAAGGTCATTAGCAGAACAGATCCCTGGGAATTTATGCAATTTAAAAAATCTCAAAAGTCTTGGTCTAAAGACACATAAGACATAACTAAAACTTTCTTTTACAGGAAGTTTAGGAAATATTCTAAACAATGTATAAGAAACCCTGTGTTGTTACAGCTACAGCACAAATTTGTCTCCTGGATCCGATGGTGGCAGTGAACTGCTGAACACTATTACACTGGGAACTCTGGCCCTAGATGACAGGACACCGTGACACTGCATCCCTGGGAAGGAGAGCAAACTACAGGAAGGCTGGTGGTCCTCTGCCAATATAAATAACAGCTGGTATATACTGAACCAGGGCCCAGGAGATACTGAGAAGACATCAATGGGGAGAAAACAATCTGGATGTCACCAGGAGCTGGATACCAGGCCCTCAGGCATGTCAGAGGACACCATGTTTCAGAGAGTACTGGCAACCATTCTGTCTCTGCCTGCCTCCTTCCTATGTGACACATGTCTCTGCTGGGAAGGTACTGACCTGCTCTCCAAGATGTGCAGAATCCATGTCAGAAGACTGTAGTCCCGCAGGATTTCATAGGCAGATCTCGCAACCCGGGCTATGTTCTGCAGGATTTCCAGAATCCAATTCTGAAAACCAAAACAAAGATACTCCCTGATGGCAAAACTGAACTTACTAGGTCAGAGGAACCATTTCATGATTCTGCAGTTACAGGTAAATGCTACAAATGAACACTGTCTTGCTCACTCAGTCTGCCATGGCGGAGGGCATAGAGGAAAGCAACCTTCCCTATGGGTCATAGCCAGCAAAGTCTTTCTTGGCAATTGAGGGCCAGGGGACCTCTGCCTCTACTAACTGACCACCAGGACCCAATTCCTAAGTGAAGATGCATTACAGAGACCACACACTCAGGACACAGGCCCATGTCTAGCCCAGTGTGAGACACTGGCAGCCCATGCTGTCCATTTCACCTCCTGGGAAAGGGGTCATAGTCAGGGGACTCCCCTGAACTGTTGATTGGATCCTTTTGAATTCTTGGATGCCATGAAAGAAAAGTTGCTATGTTCCAATCCCTTGGATGGAAATGTATTCCTGACTCAATGATGTTTTCCTGTATTTTAAATAATACCAGAATGAAAGCTGACTGGGGTAGGAATCAATCAAAATATGAGAGCTTCTATTTATCTTTTTTGGGGGAGGAAAGTTTGCAATAGTCCTGTTATGTAGTTCAGGCTGGCTTGGAACTCACCATGATCCTCTTCCTTCTACCTCCTGAGTGCTGAGATCATAGGTGTGTACCACTGCCCCCTTATTTATTTATTCCAAAGGCCTGTGTCAGGAAACGTATCAACTCTTAATCCTCAGGCAGTGGTCCCCAACCTTTTTGGCACCAGACACTGGTTTCATAGAAAATATTTCCACAGAAGGGGAGAAAGCTGATGATTTTGGGATTAGATTCTCACAAGGAACAAGCAACTTAGATCCCATGAATGTGCAGTTCACAGGAGGGTTCATGCTCCTGTGCGACTCTAAAGCTGTTGCTGATCTCATAGGAGGTGAAGTAGAGGCAGAAATGTGAGCTCTGGGGAGCACTACAGATACAGGCAATACTTCATTCACTTGCTGAGAGGCCTGGTTCCTAAAAGCCCAGGGGCCATTTACTGCTGTGGTGGGGTGTCAGTATGCCTGTTCTGTAGAACAGAGGTGACGCACAGGTTCCTGACTAGTCAGGGGAGCAGAAGTTGCAACTCCCACCTCTGCTGAGTCCCGATGCCACTGCGCGGCATCACTTGCACCACTGCTACAGGGTAACCACTGAGAGTCTTGGACACCTCCACGGGCTCATGATGACTGATTAATCTGCCTTATGGGAGCAGGATGAAGAGGCCTTCCTACCTGCTAAAGGCACAGTTATGAGGACATGATACTCAGTGTACCAGTAACATGTCCCCAAATGAGCCAACCTGCACCACACAAGCAATGGGATAGGCACTAACGGACCTCATTTTACCTGATTCAAAGCTGGGTTGAGGGAGTCACAGCCAGCCTGGGTAGGTGACAGACTTGCGGGACCCACTCACCTGTGTCACTTCGTCACATAGCGGGCTGCTGAAGAAGGACAGGATGATGTGGAAGACACCCCGCCTGGCACACAGCTCGTAGCACTGCTTGTCACGAATCCCTTGCCGCAGGAGTCCAAGTACCCATTCCTGCTCAGTCTTGTGCTGCAATCAGAAGGTCCTGGTAGGGGCACGGAAGCCCTTTTTTGACAGGCCTCCCAACATCACAAGTTTCCAGTGGTGACAAGAGCTGTGATTATTAAAAACCCTCGATCTCATCTTTGGTTCTCTCACCTCAATGAGAATCGAAACAGCAAGCTGAGCTACGCTGGCGCTCTACACAGGACATTTAATATTCACCCCACTTATCTCCTGAGGGAATGTTGCCAGGATGCCCTGGGATCCCAGACCCAGGCGCAGAGCCTTACAGTTCTGAGAAGTGATGAAAAAGAATGTACAGACAGGATCCCTGTCTATGCACAGCCTGCGTGGGCTGCTTTGCCCTTGACCTTCTTGTTCTTTTGTGCTCGTGCAACCATGTCGGCTGTGAGGCACATTGGATGCATCATCAGAGAGGCGACATGGCTGAGTAATCCAGGGCAGGGGCCTTTAGGGACCTTGGGGACTGCGGCAGCATACCTCAAAGTCAGAGCTGTAGAAGAACTGGTAGAAGCCTGGCACCTTGTCCATGTTCAGGTACTCATGTGACAGCAGGAACTTGCTGATCTTCCAGTACATGTGCTCCTCTGAGGACAAAGGATAGTCACATTGACTGGGTGTTACAGCTTGTGTCTAGTTGTCCCCAAAGCCTCATGCAGTCATGGGGCGGACTTCTATAGTTTGTGATTAACTCATGATCCACTGGGATTACGGGTGTGAGTACTACACCCAGCCTGGGGCAGATAGCCTGAAAGCAATGTAAGGGAGAGGCTTGCTCTCTGCTGCCACTGTTGCTGCTACTTCTCCATTTGCTCACCTCTTTGCCGCAGCCCTGAAAGGATGCTCTCTGCCATGTGCTGCTCTGCCTTCGAGCCAGCTGAGTATGGACTGAAAGCTCCAGTAACAGTGAGCTAAAATAAACCTTTCCTTCCTTCATCTTGGGTATCAGGTATTTGTCCCAGCAATGAGAGAAGAGCAACTGAGACACTGGGAATCAACAGGACTTCCAGGCCTGGCATAAATCCTAGGTCTATGCAACTTTCAATTCCTGGGCGAGGCATAACTTGTGAGAATTAGGATACAACTAGATCTGCACATGGGTGCACTGCTGGACATGGCTGCAGGAGGACAGCTCAGGAAGGACACCACACCAGCAGCCCCACCTACCCCAGTTTCTCACAGAGAGAAACTGCCCCAGCAAGGGAGGCTATGGGGATGTATGGGAACCCGGCTCTTGAAGGCAGAGGTGGCCAGATGCCTCCTCCTATTGCAGCTCCAAGCCCAGTCCAAGATCACTGTTGCCTGCAATGCCCACCCAACATAAGGGTAGAGGGGGACAGTTACTCCTGGATACCATACACAAATGCCACAGTCTCTGCTATATCTTGTTAGGCATCTGAAAATGATTATTTTCCTCCTCCAAATTTGCAAAGCATGAAAAACCATGTAACAAAAATTATATGGGAGCAGTTAAGAATCAGTTCTGAATTCTAAGAGCAACACACTAACCATGGAACCTTGCACATGAGATTAAACCTGCTTGGAGTATGAGAGTGGGGAGACTCACGGGGAGGCTGTTTCCTCACCTAAGATGTGACTAAGACACGCTAAAGGACCCTAAGGTCCCCAAGGACCCACAGCAAGGCCCTACATAAATGAGTGCCTCCTCTTCACACTGCCTTGGCAGATCTTCCCTGCCTCACTGAGGGTGACAAGCTGAAGCCCTGTTCTGACACCCAGGGTTCCACAGGATGCTGATTCCATGTGCTTTAAGGACGGGCTCTCCACTGATTATGTCTTCCAAGATGAGGGACCCTCCCAGCGGGCCCACACCTGTTGTCCACTACTGATGGGTGCTGTGGTGGTTCCCAGCCCCTACTACATGCAGCGAGTGAGCTGGAGTGTGTCATTTCAGTTACACCTGTGCTGCTGAATCCCTCCAGTGGACTTGCTCAGCCTCAGTTTTAGATTTCTTCTCCATGACTGCACATTAGGGTTACCTGGTCTCAAAATCTGCAGGGTCACCTTGGCGATGAAGAGGGCCAGAGTGAAAGGGAGCCTCAGGTTTGGAGTCCGGATGCCGTTCCGGACAACATCCAAGAGGTAGAGCAGCTAAGGGAGGGAGGGGAAAAATGAGTATTTTCAGAATGGCAACCACCTTGCCTACTGCAGCTGCTCCGTAGCTGAGGGTGCCTGCTTTTCCCATCCCAGAGACACGAGAGACAAGCTCAGAGTAGAGGACACTGAGATTGTTGCTACCCCAGGGATGGTCTTTTACGTCTTATTTTTTGCTTTAGGAGGCAGACTTGTGCCCAGTGGCAGACAGAAGCCTGGCAGTGTGCCCTGAATCTAATCCATTCTTACTCCTCTACCCCCTCTATGCGTGGCCATTTTCACTGCTGGGCTTAGGTTAAATGATCAACGGCAGCCAAACCCCTTTGTTTCCCACAAGAATCCTCCTCCCCGGAGGATAGAGGGTCAAAGGCAACCTGGCCAAGGGGAAGGGATTCCATCTCCTAGCAACACTGTCACCTCTGGTTCCTCAACCCCCTCCCACCAGGCCAGGTCTCCCCAGGGGCTGCTCCCTTCCTACTCACCTGGGACTGCTCCCGGAAACGAGCCCCCTCCAGGTGTGAGTAGAAGGCTGCCAGAACAGAGTAGGCTGCTGCTCGCATCTGGGGGTCATAGCTGCTGAGGGCCGCAATGGTAAGGCCCAGAGCATTTGAATCCAAGAATTTTCGACAATCCACCACAAATTCTAGCAGAAGGAAATCGCAATGTTAAACACACAATAAGACTGCATGGCTCTTGGACAACTTGAAGAATGCAATTTCCCTCTGTATCCTACCAACAGCAGCAACTTGTGCTGGACACAAAGAAGCAAATCTCTTCAGGTGCTCCAACTGCTGCTGAAGCTGGGCAGAAGCTCCCCTTCTCTGTTCCTTCATTTTCTAAGGCCCTGGGGTTATTTCATTACTTCTTACCAATAGGCAGCAAGCTGGTCAGGAACAGAGGTGACATGGAGGCATGCTACTGAGATCTCAGCAGCCACAGCTGAGGATAACAGCTGGGAGTCAGTGGAGAAACTGGTGCCCAGTCGGCTGCCTGGGTAATCCTGGGCATGAGTACCAGGGAGGAAAACTCAGGACCGAGTGCAAGCTGAGCAAAGCAGCAGGTGCAAAACCAGGCAGAGCTGACTATTAATTTCACAAAAAGAAACACCTATGTCAACTCTACAACCCTTGCTAATACTTGAAACTACAAAAATCTCCCAGAAGAATGGCTTACCAAGCTTGAGCAAAAGCTACAGGGAAAAGAACCTGCTGGCTGGCATCCACTTGCCCTCAAGAGGCCTCAAGATGTTCCTAACTGAGCCAAGAGTGAACAAGACTGGGCAACAAGGTCAGATACTGGTCTGATACTTTAGGGAGTGGGAGCCAAACTTCCCACAAGGTTTTCTTGTTTTTTGTTTTTTTTTTTTTTTTGAGACAGGGTCTTGCTTCATAGTTCAGTCTGGCCTTGAATTGCTTATGTAGTTCAGGCTGGCATCAAACTCATGGCGATCCTTCCGAGTGCTGGGATTTCAAACTTGTGCCACAATGCCCACCACAATTTAAAGGGGTTGTTCTCACTCATAAAATGTGGAACAGTTCTTTCCTATGAACTTAGGCCCATTAAACAGTGAGGATTCTTAATGGAAGTATTTCTGACAGAAGGAAAGTGATACTAAAGAGAAATCTTGATCCATGAGGTATGATCAAAATAAACACAGTGAATGCTTAAATTTTTAAAAATTTAGCACAGTAATGATATAAGGCCATTAATTCCTTTTTTTGCAAGTATCTTTATGAGGTATGATAAAAAAATTCAGTGAATGCTACTGCTAAGTGCTAGTCAATGGAAAGCAAACTTGTAAAAACGTGTGTAACTCTGTATTCCATTCACCTTTGGCACAGTGGGACTTTGGGCTCTTCCTCAAAGGAAAAATGACCACAAAAGGTAAGTGCTTTGAACTGACTGAGAACATCACAACAGCCAAGACAGTGCAACTAAACATACTCAGATGTTTAAAAAAAGGACTTCAGAGCTGCGTCAGAGAGCGGCAAGAACCATGGGATGAGTGTGTTTGAATCAAGGGCAAATCTTTTGAGAGACTAATGACAATGCATCATCTACTATAATAAAACAAAATAAACCCACAAACCCACTCACTGTATTTTGTAAATCATATCATATGCAAAAAGGAACAAAGGATAAGAAATGCTTGCTCTATGGTAAATATGAAATATTTAAATCTCTAAAAATTTCAAGTAAAAATAATAATATTATGAGGATTATAGGTACTGAAGTAATATGTACAGTAAGAATAGCACAAAAGCCGGGAAGAAAGAGGTGGATCTACACTTTGGTAATGTTCTAACACTATGCACAAAGTAGAAACATCTTACTGGAAGGGAAACTGGTACCCAGAAGGTGTATGCCGTAAACCCTAAAACAATGACCACATAAGCATGTGCGTGCACACACACATGTTGGAGATAAAAGGCAAAAAGAATACAGAAGATTAAACAGTCTTACCAATAATCACATTAAATATAAGTTTTATATATATATATCTTCAATTAAATAGCAGAGATGCTAAAGAGGCAGAGATGATTGATTATATTAGATAAAAAACAGATTTCAAGTATATGCTGCTTACCAGAAGTCCACTTTTAATACCAAAACAGATTAAAAGTAGAAGAATTGCAAAAGGACAATTGTCTACGGCCATACCACCCTGAACATGCCCGATCTTGTCTGAAAAAGGACAATCAACTTATGAACTCAATTTTTTTATAAGCAATTTTTTTGGGGGGCAGGGGAAGAACTCAAAAGCTTTAAAAGTATCAAACTATTGGTATGATTGTACCGTTTTGGAAAAGTGATGATGTGTTTATTTTTTGACACAGGTCTTACTATGCAGTTCAGGCTGTCCTTGAGTTCACTATGTAGCCCAGCCTAGCAAGGAGCTTGCAGTGATCTTCCTACCTCATCCTCCACATGTGTGACACCAAGCCCAGCAAATGTACTTAAGACACATACATATCTACATAACAAATGTATATAACATATTTGAAAGAGAAAACAAACTAGCCACTTAGTATTACAGTGACCTAAAAGAGCCAGTACTCAAATGGCTGAGCTATTTTAGTAATCAATGACATTCTAAGACAAGTGAATTTTCTATAATCCATAAGGAAAATTCAATTTCATGATTTATGTCTGCTACTCCACAGAAGTCCTGGCTCTGCAATATTTATGGAAAAGAGCTACCCTTGGTACGCTGAAAATATAATGGATGATTTAAAAATCATGGGGGCCTTCGGGTTAGCTCAGTGGTTTAAGTGCCTGTCCGGGCAATCCCAGTCAGGCACAGGGGATGATGGCTCAATCCCCACACCCACCATTAAGACAGCCTGAGCCACCAGGGCATGGTGGCGCACACCTGTAATCCCAGCACTCGGGAGGCTGAGGCAGGAGGATCAGTGTGAATTCGAGACCAGCCTGGGCTACAAAAATGAGCTCAAGGCCAGCCTGAACTGCATAGTGAGA